>WBMZ01008804.1:0-51396 GCA_013400975.1 Atrichornis clamosus
TTTTAATCACAAACCTTGTGGAGTCTTTGAATTTTTTTGCCTCCCTGTCCTCTGTCTGGCTGCGAGAAGTGGGGGGAAGTCCACGAACCTGGGGCGTTCCTGGCCTCTGTCCAGGCTCAAACCAAAACAATGTGCATAGGTGTGCATGTGTACATTGAAAAATATGTAAGTAAAAGAAATACTTATATCCTTCTAAGTCTATATACATGCAGAATATGCCCCAAAACAAAGATACAGACAGTAAAAGGTATCAGTCCTGATAATCCCTATAATTTTACTTCTCAAAAGTTTCTTTTCTTTTTCTCAGTTTTTTTTTCTGATATCTTGTTACATAAAAATAAAAAACCCACCATAATTTAGGGCTCCCAGCCAAGCTTGCTTCAGGGTTATCAGTGCAGCAAAGCTTGACCTTGCTATGTAGGAAATCTGTTTTAAATTAGAGCTTGCTCATAGCACTGCACAACCCAATCGATTAAAATGGAGAAAGAAAAAGGAAAGGAAAGAAACGTGAACATATTAAAGAGAAGACAATTTTCAGTTATGCCATGGGTTGTATTTTCTTGGGTTGTGTGTAGGTTCTCTATACATTGTGTTTAATTGTGTTCCTCTGTCTTCCCTAAGAGTCATTTGCCTCCTGCCAGCTGCCACAGGCCTGTGCTGAAGGAGTTATTTCTTACCTGAAAGTGTACTGAGTCTGGCTGCAACCGAGTTTTTTCCCCACAGCAGCTCTTGCAGAGCTGTGCTTTGCATTGGTAGCTGGAAAGGTGTTGATAACACACCCGTGTTTCGGCTACAGCTAGGCAGCACTGGCACAGCATCAGGGCTGTCTCTCCAACACTAGCACATCACCAGGAGCCTGGGGGTGAGCAAGATCCAGGGAGAGAACACAGCCAGGATAACTGAACCAAACTGACCAAAGGATATTCAACACCTTATGATGTCTGCGCAAACATACAAGCTAAGAGAAAGGAGGAGGAGGAGAAAGCATTTGTTATTACAGAGTTTGTTACCCAGAGCAGCCACGTGCTGAAGCCCAGCTTGCCAGTACATGGCTGGGCATTGCCTGTCTGCTGATAGGAAGCACAGAATAAAATTTTTATTTCCTTTACTTTCATGCACAACATTTGCTTTTACTTTATTAAACTGCCTTTATCTTGGCCCATGAGGGACTTTTTCCATCTTATTTCCTCTCCCCCAGTGCTCTGAGATGCTGAGGATGGGAGTGATAGACTGGTTTGGTGGGAACCTGGTGTCCAGCCAAGGTTAACCCAATGAAAAAAGTCAAGGTCATGTGAGAACCGTCAGGAAGCTCATTAGACTCAGTGCAGATGGCAGGTTCCTCCAGTGCAAAACATTACCACAAGTCACTTTTCTGGCTAGTCACCCCTAGATATAGGAAAGAAGATGTAATATACCTGCAATATTTATTTGGCGCCGGGTAGAGTTGTTATTTGTATTGGTTCTTTGTTCAGGCCTAACCTTTCACAATAAATAAATTACTCCCCAGATAGTAAATTCCAGCAGACTTCTGAGGTTTTTAGGCTGAGAAAACAAGGTGATAAATTGAAAGTCTTAAGCTTATTCATAAATATCCCCACTATTTCACTTAAGACCTTTTTTTCCCTCTAAGATATTTACATAAGGGTTGATTTGCATCTTTGATGGAGCTTTTCTATGGAAGGAAACCATAACACAACAGTCCTTATAAGTATTATTTTAAGCCTTAGAAACAAAATGAGAGAGAACAGTATAAGGAAAGACCGAGACTTTCCTTCTGATGGGAAAAGAAGAGGATATTTAAAGTCTCTGCCCTGAATTTTCATTTTTTACCATCCAAAATAGAACAAGCATGCTTTCCCCCTCCTTTTCCTAAGCTTTATTTTTGCCAGGAATATATATGGATTTGTTGGGACCAGAGCAGCTCTCCAATTGTTCTTATTTAGAGAGAAAACCAGAGAAAGTTCTAGTAGTCAAGACTATATACCTTAAATGGCTCAGATAATAATTTTTAGTAAATGCCTTTTTCTTTTTATATTCAAATGCAGATCAGCAGAAAATAAAATGCCTTTCCTTTCTGACAATGTCTGAGCTCACAAGGGGAATAAATTCTGTCACTATGAACCAATTCCTAAGTGGGATAAAGAATTCTTTACTAAAATTCAGCTACTTAAAATTCAGTTTACTGAGATGTTTTATGATCACAAACCATAAAGCTTAGCAGCAAGGCTACCCAGAGGATAACTGCATTAACTTTTATTCTATTTTGGTTTTGGGGAAGTAGTTTAGGAAGAAGATTCTTTCCTTTAGGCTTATTGTTCAAGAGGTTTAAATCATGATATTTATGAAATCCACGTTTAAAACAGATATGGGTTGTACTAAAATATTATACAGATCTTTGTGTCATTTATAGCTACTAATTAGAAAATGGCTCTTCTATTTCTTCTCTACAAGGCCAGTCAGGATTGAAGATCAGTTTATTCTTTCCAGCGAAATGAAAAAATATATTGATTTAAAAAACCAAACTATTCTTTTTCAAGCAGATTGCAGTACATTGAAAATGAGAAGTCCATTCAAGAGTTTCAGTACAAATTCCAAATCAAATTAGTTGTTCTTTTTATTAGTCAGCAAGATAGACCACAGTAAATTGACGATTGTCTTCACTACTTTCATTGCTTGCTGCTGCTGCTTGCTTCACTGCTTTGCTCTTTGTTTTGTGCTGCGTAAGCAATGCACAAATCGAAGCAATAAAAATGAAGATGCCTTCCTCTTCATCATTTCTCCATGTCTTTTGTTTGTCAACTCACTTGCCTGAGCGCCTAGTTTTTCTTCTTCTTTCCCATCATCTATGTTGGTCAAACAGTGTCTTTGATTCAATTGTAATGCCTTATAAAGTTCAACTGTGCAGGTTCAAATTTTAAAAAATCTGATTGCCTTGTGTCCTATTAGTTTCAATGAGGATTGATACAATCCTTGTATGAAATTTCATCCTTTTAAAAGTATAAATGAAAAGTTCTCTGTGCTATATTACATGATGAAGGAAGGAAGTGTAAAGTTGTATATATTTGATAAGGTTTTGCAACATAAGCTTAAAATATGTGATGAAACAAATATGGCCTAGCAGTACTGCTGTTTGAAAATGTTGGATGAATTAGAAAGCTTTGAATATATCAGAGCTACTGTGAGAGTGTCCAGCTATTAAATTCCAAAAATTTCTTTGTGATAATATGCACTTCCAGATGGAAAGAAAGTAGGATGTTTCGTATGTCTGTAAAAGTGAACAAATATATATATTCCTGTGTGTTATCACAACTTTATTTCTGCAATCTTCATCACATTTATGTGGAAGTTTGTTAGTGTCTGAGTGAATTTATTTTCCCATTTCTAAGATTAATTTGATTGAACTAAATTTGAAGAAGATTTTCTTATTCCCTCTCATAAGGATTTAAATTTAAAATTTAGATATGAATGTTTTTTTTCAAGATGTAAAGCAGTAGAAACTGTAACCTGAATATTTCATTCTGTCTTCTTTCTCTGTCTCATTATTTGTATTTACTGTGTTTTCTACTTTTGGCAAAAAAAGTTGTGTCTGTGGTTTTACAGAATCACAGAATTATGGAAAGTATAAGGTTAGAAGGGCCCACAGTGGGTCATCTGGTCCAACCTGCCTGCTCAAGCAGGGTCATCCTAGAGCACATGGCACAGGATTGCATCCAGACAGTTCCTGAATACCTCCAATGAGGAAGACTCCCCACCCTCCCTGGACAATCTGTTCCAGTGCTCGGTCACCTGCACAGTAAAGAAGTTCTTCCTCATATTCTGGTGGAACTTCCTGAGCATCAGTTTCTGCCCACTGGCTCTTGTCTTCTTTCTTGGTACCATCGAGATGAGCCTTGATCCATCCTCTTGAAACCTTCCCTTCAGATACAGACATTGGTGGAGTTCCCTCTCAGTCGCCTCTTCTCAAGACTGAACAGGTTCAACTCTCCAAGCCTATCCTCCTAAGACAGAAGCTCCAGTCCTGGCTGAAAACAAATTTTATAATGGACACATACTCTGAGATACCCAAGATGTAAAAAACCAGAGAAGCTGAATGCAGTTTATGTGGATTTTACCTGTGTGTCTTCATTGCACATTGCTAGTCTACTGTCAGAAATGCGTGGTTTGGTTCATTAAATCCACTGTCAAAGGTATTGCCAAAAGTAGGGTTTAATGTGAATTTGTGAAAATATGACTTTACAGACTTAGATGGAAAGGTTAACACTATTACTTGCTACCCAAATTAAAGCATACAAAGTAAAATCAGATTAGAAGCAATTTGGAATGATTTACAAGTAAACTGGGAATGCAAAAAGGAGTAAGAGTGCAAAGTATATGGATGCAAAGATAAGGATGCAAAATGGTTTATCAGCACTTAATTATTGAATACTTTACCATTTACAAAGTGATTTGAATTCACTACAATTATAACAATGATTTAACTATAGATTTGAGATACTACCATTTATACTATAATCAATTCACACATACACAGCTAAAATGGTGTGTACACCTATTTCTATGTGTGTAAGGGCACCTATCAAAAGTTCCAATCAGGTTCAGTGAAATACTCACACCAAAACCCTTTGTGTTTCCCAACAGGCAAGGATTGCACCCTGAAGAATTGTGTGGGAGGGATTATAAACCTAGGTCTCATGATCAATGATGGTCCTTCGAGTATCATAACCTTGAGGGTCTGTGAGCTCTGAGAGGTGTCCCAGTGAGAGGGAGGTGCTGGTGCAGCCTGCTGTGGTTCAGGAGAATGAAAAGGACCTCACTTAGGACTGCTGTTTGTAGGGTCACAAAATGATGGACTTTGGTCACCAGTAAGTTTCCATCCTGGCCATAACCCAAGTCAATAACTACTGCACATTTTCCCCAAAGTGCAGTAACAATGGCATCATTTCGCTCAGACTACAACTCACAATAGTGCCACTCCACTTGAGCTACAATTCAGGTAAATTGTTTACCATGGTTACAAAAGATAATTATTTATCCTTTGTTTCCTGTCTTGGTTAGGCACCTGGTATTTCTGTTTGATCCCACCTGTACCATGCAAGAGCTCCTGGTATGATCAGGCTCACCTCACGGCTCAAGTGGCATGGTCAAGGGATGCTTCACACTCAGCTGGCTCAGTCAAGGCTTGTCAGGAACTTCTGAATTTGTAGAGCAGGCCCGAGAATGGACTGGAGAGAATGCTCCACCACATCTATGCATTTTCTTTTCCATCTTTAAAATTCCAGAAAGTGAATTTAATACAAATGAGAAGTGATCGAATTTAAAGCAAAAAACAACAAAGGTTGCAGTCAGAAGCCAGGAAGTGTTGAACATTTCCCATCTGTTTCTATGCCCTTTTTTTCAGTTTTGTTGGGTGATTAGTTTGCATGTAATTGGGGAAAGTATCTTAATCATACAGCAGGAAACACTACAAAAATCTCAACATGCTATTTTAGCTGCTGTAGAGCATGCTACTCTGTAGGTCTGTTGTGTGGCATTGCTTTCCTCTCATTTAACAGAGCAGCAGAGCCTCATGCACTGTTAACACATTAAAGGAGTGGGACATAAAAATGAAGATCACTGGTCTGTAATAATGCAATATCCTTTTTATTCTAGCATTTAATAAAAACAGGCAAGATTGAAAAACTTTGACAACACTGATAGTATGATCCACAGCAGTGTGATAAAATTGACATTACTTCAATGTAACTTAATCTAGTTTAACTAATTATATTGAAGGAAATATTGATATTCATGTCAGCAAGCTTGATGCTTAAATGCATCATCTAAATGAGGTTTTACTTCATTAAAAAATGAATAAAGATCTTGACATAAACAAATAAATTAATATGTCAAGTCCAGAAATGAGGCTTTCAACATGATTCTAAAATTTTATTTAAGCTTTTTCTTGGAGAATTTGAAGTGGACTTAGTTACAGATGTCATGTGTATTATTCATAAGAATTTACAAAATTCCAAAATCGATTATAAAAATCAGACTGCTTCCAGACTGATTTGAAACCAAATAATTTCTTAGGTTTCAGGGTGAAGTAAGCAAAAATTTATAAGCATGGTTTGATATATGGTTCAAGTCTGTGCTTCCTGGGGAGTCTCTGTTGATATTAGATCTGAATTAATTAACCACATTTTAGACCTCTAGAATTTAGATCATCATATCTTAAATTGTAATCAGATTCTAAACCAGGTATTTAAGATAGGTGAAAATACTCACTGTGTGCCTCCAAATCCTTACTGAGTGTAAGGGGGTTTCTATTTTGTACTAGATGCCTAGCAGTCTAAAAATCAGTTAAGTGAAAGGACCCTGAGCCTGGTGTATAACTCATAATTTTTTAATAATTAATCTCGAATATTCTCACATGCTTCTGGTTTTCATGTTCACAAATATTCTACTTAATGTTATTTAAGTGTTTCTTTCATGTAATGACACAACTTGGTAATGATGTAAAATTGGACAACCTATGGAGCTACAACAGATAACTGAATACAGGTAAATTCACTCTACTTAGAAATCTTCCTTTGGATCTGTGAATAAACCTCTCTCTGAGCTGAGGGCCACAGTAACACTTCCACAGATTCAGAATTAATGTGTTGATTTCTCTGCTAATTCCCCCAACTTCTTGGGAGGGTAGGCAGGTTGCACAGACTGAGAGAGGTAGTGTGTGCTCTGGGTAGGTCTGAATGATCAGGGGACCTGCCCTGCAGTGTTCAGGCAAGGGTGATCACCAGGTAATGATCAAAGAAGTAGCAAAGTTATAAACCAAAGCTTACAGGGTGGGCACTGAGTTTAGGCTAGGGTACAGTTCCTCACCTGGCCAAGGCCAGTCCCATCAGTGACAGTGGTAGCACCTTTGCGATAAAGCACTTAAGAGGGGTAAAAAGCTGCTGTGCAGGAGCAATTTCAGCTGCAGAGAGGAGTGAGAATATGTGAAACACCTCTGCAGACACCAAGGCCAGTGAAGTAGGAGAGGGAGGAGGTGCTCCGGTGCTGGAGCAGGGATTCACCTGCAGCCTGTGGTGCAGACCATGGTAATACCCTCAGGTATTTCACTGTGGCCATGAAGGTAAAAATAGCAACCACATTCTGGGATGTAAAGGGGAGAAACATGAAAAGGGTACATACTGAAATAGAGAGTAAAACTTGTAGAGCTTTTGTCCTGAAGGGAAATACAGGCTTGATAGCCTTTACCACTGATCTGGGCATAAATGCTTTATTAACTTAACAACAAAGATTTTGAAACATGTACTTTTTTTTTCTTCCTTAGATTTTATAAGAAGAAACATTTTAATAGTTCCCCCAGGTAACTGGTAGTCATTGTTGAACATAAGTGATGAGTTTTGGATGCTACAAGTTATGGTGATGTGTTGGATGTGATCAACCAATTTCTGTTTCTTATGATGAAAATCTTCTACTTTTTATGTGTAGGTACTTTTTTATTTCAAAATCCTTTTCCTTTACCATTTCATACATGAGTTGCAAGCTATAAAATACATATTATTTTTAGCACTGTGTTCTAGCCAGCCATCTGATGTGACTTTTCTAGTGGTATTTCTGTATGGGATTTAGTGTTATACGGATTTTTTTTTTTTCACATTCATGTCTTTCAATGGGCAGTAGCATATTTACCACAGGATGAAGACATGTGGTGACAGTCACTCCCTGACCATTTAATTCTCACCTTTGCCTTTAGACTGAACAAATGAAGCTTTTAGACTACAAAAGGAAGACTCTTCTGTGAAGTCTGCCTCACATTCAAAGGAACCTGCTTACTCATGTAATTGGCATTTACACAAAACCTGTCCCTCTTTTTCTGAACAAAAAATCAAAAAACTGATAGAGCTTCTTCTACTTTAAGCGTGACAAGGTTCCTCCACCCAGCTTCCAGGCTGAGCTGCATAGCAGAATCCCAGTTCTGCTTAGAAACTAACATATGGATGGAGTCATGACATCTTTTCCTAAGACACTGGTGACTTTGGTGCCCTTGATGAGACAGAATGTAGAGCCCATCATTGATAAAATTCTGCTAGGGTGATGTATATAAATTTATGGATAAGACATGAATTTAAGAATATGCACATATATAGTTTCTTTTCTATAATCTTGTAATTTTATAATCTTAAACTGTATGGCATATAGAACAACAACAAAAATAGAAACCAGAAAGAATTTGGAGGAACTTGTTTGCTCTGTTATATAGTGTTTGTTAAATTCAGTTATTTTTCTTCTTCTGAACAGTTATGAAAGTAAATTCTTTTAAGGCTTTGGACCAAATCTGAAACTCTCTTAAATCCATGTAGCTTTATCAAATTCAATACCATTACCTTGCTTCCCATACACTTAGAATCTCTCTCATTTTCCAGAACAAATTTCATCAACCTGATTTGTTACATGTGCAAAGAGGTTATAGAACAGCAAAATCTTTTTAAGCTATGGTGATCTTTAGATAACAGAGACTTGATACGTTAAAAAAAATTAATAATTATCATTACAATGTCCATTTTATTTTAGATTTACCAATTTCATTTTAGTTTTGTTTTCTTAGTAAGATTTTTATTCCACAAATGTCAGCTTCTTTCAAGTCACAGTCCTTCCATGGTGATAAACTATTAAAACCAGAGAAGGGTATAGTTTCAAAGCAGTGTGTAGGCAGTATTAGCACAAATCCTGTTATACATGAACAGATTTTAGCACATACCTCCCTTGCAGTGCTTTGAAAATGTATCCTTTCATATAAAAATACCTGCATGGATGGCAATATAGAGAACAGACTTTGTTTTGTTAGAAGAGTTCTGTATGTTTAAAGTGCCTAAAATAATTTCAATTAACCCTTTTTGTAACAAACAAGGAAGTCTGAGATTCAACAAAAGTTCTCAGACATTTATTCAAAAACCCATACACTTTAGCGTGATTTTTTTCCAGCTTGAGCCACTAGTCCAACAAACATCAGAGAAGCAACATTAAAACTAACACAGAAGATACAGCAAATCTTTAAAAACTCAATCAAAACATAAAGTGTAATGAATATGGATGTGGAAGAAATCTCTTTTACTTCTTTCACCAAGAATCTTTTTTTTAACATAAGATGTGTACTAAACTATGAGCTTTCAATGATATATTTTCAGCACATGATGAGAATGCATTCGCATGAGCACAATATCTTTTTAAATATCAAATTAGTTGTCTATCAGCAGAACCCTGTCTACAAAATATTGACATAAGATACAGTAGAAACAAAGATCTTTCCATTCATTAGGGTTAAAGATGGTACAACAGCCCCCTCTGACAGATATTTCTGCCCAGTATTATTATGTGTCCTCCAGCTTTCCTCTAAAGTATGAAACTTCTGGAGATAATCTTATTATGTTCGATAGTAACTAGCCTCCATAATTCAACACCTGTTTTGCCTTTTAAAAATACTTTTCCAAAATAATATGTAGTTATCATAAATTACACCCATACATAAATATAATTTACATAAATATAATTTACATCTATAATCTTATATGTATTAGGTATAAAATTGTTTATTACTTAATCCATTTTACATAGGCTATCATTCAGTTCTGTTAAATCTTGTGATTTGTATTTTGAGAACAGAGAAGTCAAAAAAGCTAATTTTTCCTGTATTATTTGTTACTTTCTATAATTTTATAAGAATTCGTCTTTCTCAAATGGACCCAGAACTAATATATAACTTCAAACAGGTCACTTTCATTGGCAATTGTTATGGAAAGAAGTAGAATTTAGACTCTCAGGGTAAAATGAAATAGAATGTTTTAATGTTCTAGTCAGTCTTCTGAGAGTACTCACATTTCATGAAACCAATTTTTGTTCCAAAAAAAACTCCCAAACATCTGTGCAGGCTGGACATATCCTTGCCTGTGCAGCAGGACACCTGCCTCCTGCATCAACTTTGCCACAATTCAGAGGGATGCTCCAGGTTTGAGTCTAAGGTGCAGATGCTTGTCTTACATGTAGTAGTGTTGGTTATCACACTCATCATGTAGCATGAGGAAGAAATTTTCTTCCATTTGTCACGACCTTTAAACAGAATTTAGCTGGAAACACTGCAATTCTGAACTTCTATTTGATCAAGAACAAGGTAGGACCTACTGGTTGCTGTGGGAAAGACAGGGTTTTTTTTATATAGGTACATATAAACATATACATCTTTCTCTTCTTGATTTAAGAAATTTGGATATGGGGCAAAAACGGAAGAAGACTGCCACCGTCAGAAGCTCAGCTACTTACTCACATCTGGCATTGTTTTGTCTGTGAGGAATAGACCTGGTTTTCCAGGTGGGTAGGGACATATTGATCCTTCTAGCTGGGCATGCCGGAGGGAAAAAAGCACTTGAGGATTGAAAAGCAAGTGTTCAGAGGACTGCAATGCATATTTAACTGCATCTTAACAATTACATGTGCCTCATTTAAGATGAAATTAAGTAAAAATATTTTCTGCTTCTTAGACAGAAATATAACGCAGAAATCAATGTTTGGTACAGCACAGGTGGTATCCAAGCATTTTCTGGTTTACTACATATTTTAGAAGTTTTAATTCATGCAGAGGAATACTGTACATTTATATCCCAAGGTGGTATTAGCTAAGAGTTGAACAGCTACTCTAAACTGGTTTTGGGACTAGCTTAGAAACCTGTGTGAATACATCTAAGAGATGGATCCTGTGTAATTTGCTTTTCTTTTTTACATCACTACTAAAAGGCTATGGTCTTGTGAGATTAATTAGACCCCAAGAGGTTTGTGATATGCTCAGCTGTGAACATGCAAGCAAGTGGATTCCTGTTCATTAGAACACTTATGAAAGAGCTTAAGTACATACCTAAGTTGATAAAAAATGGATTTATGCATGTACTTGCAATCACTGCAGGATTATTCTGAAGACTTTTGTATCGCTGTATCCAGATTGCATAAAAAATAACTAGAAAACACATTAAGATAGAGTACTAAATATTGGATATAATTCTCTGTTAATATATTTCGTCTGATGCAACACCCCGTGAGAATAGTATTTCACTTTCACATTTTTCTTTTAAAGCAAGGCACAGGGTTCATTCCATTTTTCTTCTTCCTCCCTCTGCTCTGTAAGAAGCTTGCAGGCTCATCAAATCCACATATGCAAACAGACAAAAGTGATCCTCCTGGCCACCTAATTCTAATTCAATCTGCTTTGCACAGCTACACTACTAGAAGGCCATATTCTAGCAGAATGATAACCTTTTCTGCATACTTATTAGCTAGTTCGGTGCCTGCAAATGTTTTTTCTTGTACTGTAAAGTAATTTTTGAATGTCCTTTCTGAGAAGAAACTGCGCCTCAACTGTACCACATGCCTGGCTGTCATCCAGCTTAGCATATCACCTAGGTCAGACACACCTGGTCACTGTGCAGTGAGTTATGCAGAAACTCCTAGTCCTTTATGGGATGAATCTCATTTAATTTAGCAGAACAGTACCTTACCAACAAATAAAAAATTAACTTTCAGGTCTTTCTATAGCAGAATCTCATTTAATTTAGCAGAACATTATCTTACTACAGAACAAAAATAATTAACTTTCAGGTGTTTCTGTAGCAGAACAATTACATATCATTCATTTTTATTATTAAAAAAACAGAGACAGAGATATAGAAAACATTTTCTGTTAAAACCTATACCTTACTTATAAGATTCCTGTAAGAACCTTTCTGACTTTCAATTCTACACAATATTATAGGGGATTTCTGTTAGGAACATATAAAGCAGTGCATATAGAAAACTACAGAAACACCCAATCCATAACTAGTGTTAGGACTTCATTTTGGATTCTTACCTCCCTATCAGGACTTGGGGAATAATTTGCATCAAAAAGTATGCTGAACAAATCTGCCCTCCTTGACATGAGAAATGACAGTGAGCTGACCGGGATTCCCCCTGTTTTTTTAGTATTTTTAAATTTTATTTAATTACAGAATTCAGGTGTGTGTATGTAGTTAATTGAAATTTATAACTTTTTCCCTATTTTGAAATAATGGAAGATAAAAACTAGTCTGTCTTTGTTTATATGTCATACCTGAAGGACAAATATTATTTTACCTGCTTCTCTTTGTGTTTTTCTTGGGATTCTGACTGGACAAATGGCAGCTTTGTTGTGTGATTAGTAAGTTAAAAATCACTCATCCCCAAACAGTCTCAATATCCAAATTGGCTAGTTCCTTCATCCCATCCTCTGCTTTATTTCTTCCACATTGATAAATAAGATATAACATTGCATTCAACAACTGTTAAACAGATTGTGTTGTTAGGACCCATTATTTACTTTATTTGAACTACCTTAGCTGAGCACATGCTATGAAGAAATTCAGAAATATAGTAATAATTATTGAAAATGTTACTGGCAAATCATTAATTCAATTGTCTAACTTCCTATTAAGCAGAATTTTGGGAAATAGATTAGTCATGTCCTCTTCAGTTGGGAACTTGTCCTATCCAGTTTGAAACCAGTATCTTTGTTCCTTAAGGATATTTACCCTGACTGAAACTTTTTCCAAGTTTTTTTCTTATATTTCACAAGAAGTGAGCTCAGACTGCAACCTATTAATCAGTGTGCAGGCTAATAAGAAATACACATTTTCAAATAATTTATTGAAATTTAATATCTTTGAAATTCTGGTTTCAGTGGATGGAAATTTTAAAAGTTTTTGATACATGTGTAGGAAGGAGGCAGATTCTCATATATACCTGCACACACAAAAGCAGAATATAGTTTCATAAAATTGCATCCTTGGAAGGTTTAGTTGCTAAGTTGCTGATTGCTACAGCAGGTAGGTGGAAGTTCCTCTGTGTCAGACTATAAAAAAAGGAGGATAGTGAGGATGATCATAGTTCTTAGAATAAAATTTGGAAGTCTATCCAGCTGTGTGTCAGTGCCAGGAAATAACATGGAATATTTTGAGTATGGTCACTGGAAGGCATGTACTCATGCCTGAACTGGGTTTTTTAATTCCTTTTTAATAGATGAAATGTAAAATTTTGTATCCGTCCTCCAGAAATTAGCTATTTATTGAAAACTATTCATAGAAATTCCTTCTATGTTTCATAAAGAAAATAACTTCCAGAGGGTGATTCAATTTGATTTAAACATTTATGTTTTGTTCATTCAGAGTGTATTAGGCACTAGCTTGGCATAGACAGCTGAATGAATCCCGTCCACTAAGTATTGTTAATTTCCATATCACCTATTATATTATCCTTATCCTCTTTCACCTGCAGCAGGTTTTTGCAGGAAATTGGATAAATCTAGGTGGATCCACCCAATGTACCATTGTTATCACAACCACAACTGACATGCATTTTTTAATATATTTTTAGCACGTACTATTAAAATATCTCTAGGAAACCTCAATAGATTCTGAACAAGTGGAAACCATATCAGAGATTATATCACGAAATTTAAGACACATGTTTTATTGTTCCAGTGTTTCTAGAAGTCCTGATGATGCTGAGTGGAATTCTGTATGTTCGAAGCTTTGAGCCTTCTATGGTCTACAGAGAATATTTTAAATCCAAAGAGAGATTTCTACCATGTGCCTCTTATATGGAGTTATCCATGGATTGTTATCAAGCAATGGAAAAATGTGAATTCATCACAATGAAGTATATGTGGGATCTACAGCAATCAAAATTCTTATAGAGATCACCAAGGATTTCCCTTGTAAAATCTAAAAGGTAGCACCATGGAATAGGCAGTATATTGGAATAACAGTGATGAAGTTGCTCTACATGACATTTCATTTCTGGATGGCAGCAAAAATCACTGTACTTGGCAATACCTTCTGAACAAATATCCCTTTCTACCAAGGAATAGAATACTGTTACACAACGTCTTGCTCTACATTACAAATCTCTCACCATAATGACAGAATATGCCGAGTTGGAAGGGACACACAAGGATCGTCAAGTCCAAGCCTTAAATGGATGGCCTGGATGGAGATTGAACCCAAGACCTTGGTGTATCAGCACTGTTCTCTAACCAACTAAGTAATATCACGTGAGTTTCAATGAACTGGGTTCTTTTAGGGTAATCAATTTATAAAATAATTTGAAATTGTGATGTATTGACATATTCTGCATTTCTGTTCCAAGGAGTATTTTTTATTGCTAAAAAGCTCAAATGTCAATAAATACAAAATTCTGTGTTTTCCAGTAACATCTGTGTGTGCAAATGAGGAGTTATTCATAGTTATTTTATTAACTCATTTGAAATCTCCTAGAATAATGGTCAGGGGTTTTTTTTGTGTGTTTGTGTTTCTTTGACCAAGTTTTCTTGAAGATAGACAAAGATGCTGTAATTCAGCATTTTGTAAAACAGGCCCTCTTTTTACATATTTATTTATGAAGTTGAAAAGCCTCTTTTGAAAATGTTCTGTATGATAAAGCTAAGATTCTCTTTCATTATAACTCACTTTAATTTAGATAAAAATTTTTTATTCAGATATATTTAGCAGAAATTACTTTTTTCTAATTTTTTTAACCTAACTCTCCACATTTAAAATACTGACTCTAGTATAGCTTACTTTTAAAGAAGCTTTTGGCTTCCTGAATGAAAAAAAATTACTTTGAATAGTCACGATTTTATATTTTTTTTATAAGTTTGTCTTGACTTTCAGATCTCCTGATGAATATTGTTGCACTAAGCTGTCTGGATAGAAAGCTCTATGTGAGATATAATATTAATAGGGATTTCCCTGTTGGTGTAGTTGTAGGTTCTTTTAAGGAAATTTGAACATGCTAAACACCTTTCTCACTGTGGGCAAATAAAAGAGTGTGTTTCAAGCTATAAAACACTAACAATAATCTAGGCTTGTTCTCTAGTTGCTGGGGTTTTGGTGTGGGTTTTTTTTATGATCAGGGGAGTTCTGCTGTATTTAAATACAGTAGGAGAAAAAGCTACAAATACTGTAATTTTAATTGAATGTATTTCTGCACACCGACATCATTCAAACTCCTTCTCCTCAAGTCTCATTTATGCAGCTTGAATTGCCAGGTCCGGGAGAGAAATAGCTGCTCAACATCAGCTCCCATGCCTCCTTAATAAAGGATTGCTAGAATTATTTTTTTTGCTGCTTGTAATAGACAGATAGCGGGGCAGTTAGTAAAGAGGCCTGGAAAAGGGTCTTGAGGTATTAATGGTGTCTGTGAGAATATAAAGTGGAGAAGACAAGCTTCAGAAATGACAGAAAGAAGGAAATTTCCCTACCATTTGCAGGAATGGCGGTGGTATAGTTTGTTGCTATCCAAGTAGCCACTGAAAATTGATGCACCGAGAGTAAAGACACAGCAAAGTGACCACTCCTTCAAAGACAGGGTGGATGAGAAAGACATTTGTTTCTGAACTTTGAAGTCTTTCTCACCAAAACAAGATATTGTTCCATGATTTTGCTGTTCTGACAGTATAAACTCCAAAATGCTGTAACTTCTGTCTCCACTGAAATCTGAACGTTCCTCCCATAGACTTCAATAAAGCTAGCATCCAGGCTCCTAATGATGGCAAATTCTGTGTGTTTTCACATGTGCAGATTATTGCACTGTTTAACTGGTTAACAAATTTTTCAGTGGTGAGAAGAACATAGGAAAATTGCTGAATTTTTATCCGTTAGCATGCTTATATAACTTAAATCAGTGTAGTATAATGGGATCTGACCTGAAACCATAGCTTCCTAAAATTGCAAGAGAGATTTTAAAAAGCGCAAGTACTTGGAAATCAGTATAGGGTTTCTGGGCTGTTAAAACTCATTGAATGTCCTTACTCAATGCAGGTAATGCCTTAGGTGCATTCAGCTACACTGAGTACGATTCTTTTTTCAAATTCACTCTTCTATAAAGTTATTTAAAATGGCATCAAAGCCCTGTACTATAAAGGAATCAATTTAGATGACTTCAAAAACAGTAAAGTTTGATTGAGACTTTAATTGAAAGTTTAGTTCTTTCTCCTCCTCTCACTGATACCAAATTATTTCCCATTAAAAAGACTTTTTAGAAAGACTTCTCTTTATAAAAGATAAAGGATATATAAACCCAGGATTTTTTAAAGTATTTCTTAGCATGAAAAAGAAAGAGAGAAAGAAGCAAGCCACAGTCACCAGTATCTCTACAGTTACCTATTAAGATGGTCACAAAACACATCCTGCTTGTCCACAGTCCAAAGCCGTGCTGCAAGGGCCGGTTGCTAAAGGAAAACAGGTGGAGCATGAAGGTTTTCATATTCACCATTCTCTTGGAGTGCCACTGTTCCATGGCAGCCCTCGGGAAGCACTTTCTGTCTATAAGAATAGTTCACGTAACTTTTGCACTTTTCAGAGTGACTTTAGTCTTTTTGCTTCCACATTGTAAATTCTCTTGCTTCTGGCTATTTTGCCTTCCAGAACCAACATTTTCAGAAGCTTGAATGGGAGCTAGGGTTCCTCAAACTGCTTTGTGCAAATTTGGTGCAATAGAAGAAAAATATATTACAAAACCTGTTTGTGCCTACCTTTATAACTTCTTGTCATTGTCAACTTCCTTTTGAAGTCTTGTAACTGTCTGTGGTGCACTTTTAACTATGCAAAATTGATTCTATTGCAAGACCATTAAAGAACACTTTCTTTACTAAGGAAGGAAGATTTAATGGTTGCATTAACAGGTCACTGTGGCAGGATAATTTGACATTAGTGTAATGCAAGGAACAAGCACATTGAGGATAGAATCAGCATGCAGGCAGAGGTGTTGACTGTGAATAAGAATAGGAGAAAGTTTAATGTCAAATAGAATAAAAAAGAACAAAGGAATTGTTGTAAGTTGATTAATAACATAGTAAGCGATGTTATATAAAAAATAATTTAGACTAGATACCTAACTTTGAGATATCCACTGTTTGTAACAATGAATTAGAAGGTAAGTGGCTGTAGAAATACCAACTTTTAGGAGATAAGCACTCATAAAGTTTTTTTCTTGTTTCCTAGCGAAGATTTAAAAAGTGATTAATTGTTATTGTTGCAGTGCTTCACAGGTTAACTATAATTTCATATAATTTCCAGAAAACCAATTTGTTCTCTAGATGAAATTGATATATAACAGGCTGTAGGTGGAAGAATACCAAGGTAAAAACCACACAAGTTCAAGGACTTTTTGTCATGCTGATACAGAAATAAAAATTCTATAACTTATTCTTCCTGATTTTTTCTTGGTATAAAAACTGTGTATAATCTGTTTTTCTCTGCTAATTATCAAGTTCTCATCACAGTTGAGGTAGGATTTTGAGCATGATAGAGCTACAATCTCACCTCTGAAGCCACCTTGCTCTAGTTTATATTGATGTGTTAGCATTTATACAGGCCCTTGGGCAGGGCAAAGTGTGCTGAAGGTATCTGACATCAGCACCCTGCAAGACTTGTGAAACTCCAGTCACAGCACAGGCTTACAGCCTCTGAAGGACTGTACTAAGTCTAGGCTGGGCATCTACACCAGCAGGCTCCAGAGTCAGGGGGAGCCTGCTGGGCTCCCCCAGAGAGGTGGTGGCTGCCTAGGCTGATTGTTTGCAGTCTACCTGTAAAAAACTTGTAAAAGTGAGATGGGTGCTTTCACTTTGAGAGAATACTCGGCTTCAGCAAGGCAAAGAAGCAACTCATAGTTATGTCAAAGGCACAGAAAACAAGAACTAAAAATGTTGAATTTTGCAACCAGGGGAGAAGCCAGGATTTTGTATTGCACTTTCAAGCAAAAAAAGAGCAAATTAGCTAGAGTTTAATTAAAATAAAGCAACCCCAAAAAGTTTCTCATCTTTTATGTCCGCTCTCTGTCTCTTTGTACGTAGCTTCTGTCTTGAGGCTTATTGAGTGGAAAATTCTAAACAAAGATGAAAGCTTTGACCTCAGAGAGTTCCTTGCAGCTCATTCAACCATGGTAAGCTCTAAAATTCCAGCAGCAAGAGAGAAAGACTAATTAAAACAAAATACATGTGTTGTGATTTAGCACAGACATGTACTGGATCTATTCTTTTCCTAGTATAATTCCACAATTTTGCTGCAGACAGATCTTTTGTAAGTGCAGTTCCCTATAGCTGTCTATTAAGTTGCAGGCTCTTTTGAACATTTCAGTAAAATATAACTAGAAAGGATATTCGTCTATGTTCGAGGAGTCTCAGGGGAACAAAATCTCTTCAGTATTTCTGACACTTGTTTTTGTGGGACACTGCTTACAGAGGGTTGTCAGAGAGCTATCTAAAAAAACCAAAAGCTTTATTTTTTTTTCATTATTCTTACATATTTTGCTCTATTGGATAATTAAAGAGACCTTTCTATTATCACTGACTACCTTTTTTGTATTCCCCCAGCAGCCTGAGAACAGTTAAGGAATTCTGGACAGTCCTGGCGCTATCTGTGTTGAGGAATCACATTCACTTTTAGGCATCTGTTGTTAGGCATTAGTGCCAACAGTATTGTTAGGCACTAATCTGTTGTTAATAAAGTTGGGATGATACATTACTTATCATTCCAACTTTAGCTGCTCCTACTAGTATTGAAATTTCATACCTTATTGTACAAATCTTTAAATCCTTGCAGGTAGTCATCTCACTTGCCTGTAAGGCATAAATATGATAACTGATTTAAACTAGTCAGCTATAGTCCCTTTGCAATGAATCAGCATTACCCCTAGAGGGAAATTTATTTTTGAGTGTCTACAGAGAACTCCTGGGTATCTGGAAGTCTACTTTTGACCACATAAAGGAAGGAATTCAACTGTGTTTTTCCTAACTTCCAGCCAAGATCTAATTGCTGATTCCTTTTTCCTTTATTTTGCAATTGAAGAATTTTCCCCGTTCTTTTTCAATATTTTGTGCCTTATAATATTTGTAGTTTACACAGTGAATGAGCCATGTCTACTGATTTAATACAGCAAGAATAAAATCACAAATTCTTCTCAGCAGGGGTATGTCTATGCTCAGGCGACAAGCAAACATTTAGAGCTGACTATTTCTATCAGTAGTGCTATGCCGATGTGGAGAGACATGTTCCTAATATTTTCTTTATGCCTAATGAACTGAAAAGACAGTAGGGATGTCAGATGCTATGACTAACTGAAGAAACTGAAGCTACATGCTATCTAACTTCTGAATGGGGCACTATGTAATGATATTCCCTGCAGCTGCTTTTTTCATTAAATAAAACAATGTTTGTTCCATTACGATGACAATTTTTAAAGGAATAAGTATGTCCCTGTCTGCCTTGCTCAACTCATTGGTGAGTTTTAAGCAGGGATCTTCAAGAAATGTAAGTCTTATAAGAATAGACGCCTTCAAAAAGGAGCAAGTTTTTAGTGATTGGCTACTTAATGGAAATCTCTACAGTGCCTACAAAAACCAGCTCAAGTTTGTAGCTTCTGCTTGCTGGAACTTCCATATCTTTGTAGGTCAGTCTGCAGTTTCCCATTGTGTCGCCCCGTTGTCACTTTAGCTTATTACCTCCTTTTTCTTTCCAGAATCCTTAGCACACACACTGTATGCCTGTAAATTTGTGTCTGGGATTCTCTCTGGAGCAGCTTTCTATGAGAATAAATTGTTAAGTTCTTGCTGATGTGAGAATCATCATTTAGCACACTGCATTTCTTATTCATCCCACTGAAAACTCAACCACTGGCAATTGTTTTCTTATAACCTCAGATTCATTTCTAACAAAGATGCAATAAGTGAAAAATTGTCTTTGAAGTCTTCTAAGGAAGACTACCTCTATAGTGACTTTCTGCATAGTTCAATTAATAAAATATTAGTTTTTTGCTTATTTTCATAAGATCACTTTTAAAGTTGTTATTGGGACCAGATCATGCAGGCTTAAACTTGGGCACAAATCCTATTTAATATAAATTGCACAAATGAAAAAGAAGAATCCATTCAAGGAAGTGCATGCTATTGTTTCTGCAGCATTCAGTCTTAATTACTGATTCCAAATGTAATATTATTTACGAAGATTTTAAAAAGTCAACATGATTTTCAGAGTCTGAAGGCCTTGAAACTGCACATCAGTTTTGAGTCTCTTATACATGGACAGCAGCACAACATTGTTTAGCTCCACTTGCAATATCTGCAATTACAAGTACAAAAACTCAGCTGTCAAACAAATTAAACTAAGCCTTGCTGCATAAAGCATGTTATTTAATCTCCACAAGCTGCTTGCCACCCATTGCGATACAACTACATTAATGCATTAAATTGTGATTTTATTTTATAGCTTGCATACAAATAAATAGAGCAAATGGGTGAATATTAATTAACCTAAGCCCTAAATAAAGAGCAATGAGACAGTGATGGCAGTTTTATCTTGATATATGAAAGTTATTTTTAAATTTTTATCTGAGGTCAGACACTTTTTTATAATCAACCAGAATATGCAGCTACTTGCATTATTAAAATGCTATGTCTTGTATTAACACTTTGATCTAAGGATAAGTGTATTTGCAATAGGAACTAAAAGTAATGCCATCTTTTAGTAAGCCTGCTAAAGATTATCTAATAAATATTATCTCTTCCTATGTTGTGTTTTCTCAAACAACATAGTACACCTGGTTAATATTTGGATAATTACTAATGCAATCACTGGTCCCTCAGTACTACTTGTAAATTTTGTGTGAATGCAGAGATAAAATTAGTTTTAAAATTTTCACCATACAAATAGTAAGATATATGTTTTTTTTGTTTCCAAAGGAAAGTTCAATGATCTTGCCACTTCTTAAATATCCTGCTGCTCCAAATGCATTAGTTAAGGCATTGAAGTGTCTCAGAGCTTATCATCAAGGCAGAAGCTTACTTTTTGTCCTGTTTAAGCAAAAGTGCTTAAGTGTGCACTAAATTTTATAATAGCCTTTTGATTTGAGTGAAACCATTCTGTTGATATTAAATGAATATTTTGCTAAATTGTTCATACACTTTCAATCATCCTAGAGATTTCTACCTCTTGAAATACCATATAAAATGAGCTGGATGAAAATATACCTTAGCCCTGTGCAAAACTAGCACAGTGAAATTAAGGCAGCATGGTGTGTGGGATCCCCTATGCTGTAGACACATTATTCATTGAGTTGCAAAAACTTTAGAACTTATGGTGAGCGGGGCAGTGTTTCAGTCTTTGTGAGTTTCAGACTCTCAAGAGAAAACATAAATTATACAGTTATACGGTTCACATTTACAAGTATTTCTTTGCATCCTTCAGAGGCAGAAATGTGAGAGTATAAATAAAAATGGGACCCTGTTCTGAAGATAATGCTTATCTACTGTCATGGAAATCCCTAAATTTCTGATTATGCCACATATTCTGAATGTGAGACTGAAATCAGTCTTGTAGCAAAAGAGATTGCTTCAGTTTTAACTATTTCTGGCAGTGCCACTCCCATGAGGTTTTCCCATCATTTTCTTATGATTTTACAAAGTCAGTTCCTACTTCTTAGTACAAGACTGCCAAAGGTCACGCTATAATTACTTTTTGAGGGAATCTATATGCAGTCAGTGCAATTATGTTAGGAATCTTGTCCACTCTGCTACTCGTGGTCTCTGTGCACTTCATCTCCATGTGCTTTTCCACATGCCAAGTTCCTTAAGTATATTTTAAGGCATCTTGAGCTGAAGAAACTCTGCTGAGTTTGCTGGGCAAAATGGGAATTTGAGGATAGATATCTATCTACAAAGGTGAATCAAAAGAGCACAGCCCTTCCTTTTCCATGATTTTAAAAGAGAAGTTTAATACTTTCTCTAGGAAAAAAGTCATCCTTTTAGTAGTATGAAGGCTGTACAACATAAATCAATAGTTTTACTGGTATTCCAATTCTTTCTCAAGTTTCAATAGCAAATAATTATTTTTACACAAAACCACCCTCTAGTGTCTCTGGATTTACAGTGATAAACTGACATACTATACATCTTCCAGAGTAAACTGGAGTCTTTCCTCAGGTTATCATTTTCCTGTCTCTTGTGAGAGCTGAAGTTTCCTTTAATCTGCTTTTTTCACTGTTCACATCTTCCTTACATGTTAGTTCTAATTCTGCCTATATACATATCCTAAGGTTGAGCTGAAGACTAAGAAACTTAGTATTATGATATATCTTTAACTAACAAAAACCAGACAACTAAGTTCTGAAGCCAGACCTCTTCTGAATTTCTTACCTATTTGTATTAAATGATGACTCAAAATATTGTACAGTCAGTCACAGACATCTCAAATGGGAACAGAATTTTCCTATGCTGAAGAGCATTATGCTGATTTATTTTATCTACCATCAACTAGTTTATAGAAATGTTGACATTTGGATTGAACATGCCTATCTTCTACAATTGCCTTTGTAAAATAATATGTAAGGCAACTGCATATTATCTGAGCCTGTGATGAAAAACTAAATTATAATATATAGATGTAAGAGGGAGAGAGAAAGTTATCATAGCTTGAAATTTTTTTCTTGTACCTCAGTGCTAAATTCTTGAGTTTTCGGCTGCAATTTTTATTTTTCTGGCAGTGGAGCTATAGGGACTGATGGAAAGGTTGAGAGGAGGGAGAAGAAAGAAAAAGGAAGGGAGAGAGAAAGAGTAAAAAGGTAAGAGATACAGAGGAAGAGAAGCAGAAAAAGAGAGAAAAAATTTAGTTTTGAGTAAGGCTTGCAGCATTGAGCAGGTTTTTCTAAAAACTTGCTTCTGTGAAGTTGAACCCAGGAAGAAAAGAGGAGTGGGGGGAAGGTGTTTTAAGATTTATTTTTATTTCAAATTATCCTGTTCTGATTTTATGATTAACAAAATATACTAACATTCCCAAGTTGAATCTGTTTTTCCTGTGATGGTAATTGGTGAGTAATCTCTCCCTGTCCTTATCTTGACCCACCAGCCTTTCCTTATATTTTTTCTACCCTGATGAGCTGGCAAGGGAAGTGACAAAATCAATATGGTGGGTACCAAAGGAATGAAGATCAGTTCTGGGGTCTGACCATTGCAGCTGGTACTGGGCCATGTGAGAGTCAGATCACTCCAGAGTGAACTTCTCCCTCCCTGGCTCCCCTCAAGTCGCAGGATATCCATCTGCCAGCCCCACCTCCAGGCACTGGGCATGGGTTCCCCTTTGGATTCTTTGGCTGCCCCTGGCAAAGGAAGGAACGAATTGTCCTTCAAAATGTGATTCAGAGAGTGCAGGTGAGGAGACAGCTCGGTGCCCTGCCCACTTAAGTCTTGGCAACTTAGCTGCGAGTGAGAAGATGAGGTGTTCACTGTTTCTCTGAGGCACTGTCTGCCTCTCCTGGGCCGGAGTCTGAGATAATCTGTCAAGGTCTCTTTTTCTCCATGCATCAGAAATAAAGAGTTCTGGGACACAGAAGGTGGTTAGCCTTTATCAACTTGGCTTTTCTTTTGGAACTGTGATTTCAAAGCAAATGCAGCTCTCAAGCTTAAGTGACACTCAGTAAATTTGCCTTTCTGGTTCTCATGTAGGTTTTCTTTAGTGCTTTTATGGCTAATAGGAAGGAAAAAGATGCTGTCACTTAAATATAAATTAGTTTTTAAAACAAAAGTCAAAAGAAGAGAATGCTGTAAGCAATGAGTATGTTTGACAGTAAACATGAACAATGACAAACTTTAATTGGCTATTACAGGATTTCCAATTTTTGCCCTCATTTTCCATAGTGCTAAATATGTCTAGAAGCTTTTATCCCCTCTTTCACCCTGCAATATGAAATTGTCTGACAAGGAGTGATAGCCGCTGTAAAATATCCTAAGCTTCTGCTTAATGTTTCTAATAGCACATAATTTCATTCGAAATAAAAGAAGTTGTCAAAGTATAATGAGCATTTCCCACATGCTTTGATTGCATTGCACAGGGAAGCCAGTATTCAATTTATTGTATTAATTAAAGAACATTTCCTGCCACTATGCCAATGGTAAATTGTTATCTCAGAAAGCAACTATTCTGTGACATTTTCCTGATGATATCAATTTCTTTGAAATTCTGTGAAAACGTGTCATCTATTTCATGAAATGGGACTTAAACCGTAACTAAATCTTAATTATTAAATTATTTTTTTGGATAGCCCATACCTTATACCCTATTTAGTGTTTTTCTAAGCCACTAGGGAATCTAAATGTTAGTCTTTTAACTACCAAATAACTGAAAGAAAATATGACCAAGCATAGGCTAGTAAAATGATCTGTCTCGCCTTACACCTTGTTATATTTTTTCTAAACTAATTCCAGCATGAAATGAGAAGTGAGTATCGACAGATGCAGAGTCCCACCGCAGTGCCCTCCATCTCTATGGGGCAATGCTTTGTTTCCCTTCCAAAAGGGAGAGCACTGTGTGGTGGCAGCGCTGCCTTTGTCTTTAGGGTTATCAAATTGTCTCCGTATCACCCAAGGGACTCTGAGTCCTAGTGTGCTGCTGTCTACCTGATTACAAGCAGAGCACAGTTGCCACTAACAGATAAAAGTAAACATATCAGGGACTGTGAGGCCAAGAAGGCAAACTAAAAATTCTAGTTGCTAATTGAAGGAAAACTACTTTATTATGTTATCCGAACAGTTATAGCATTGTTTCTCAGCAGATCTTTTCATCTAGCACGAGATGTCATCAATGCTGAAGAGAAAAACAAAAATAATTACTATTGGAGTATTCTGTAGTTGCAAGTGAGGTGAATTATTGAGCTGTATAAGAGAGATGATACAGAGAAACTGACAGAGGCACTGAATATTTAACCGTGATTAAGAGGTCTATGTAAGGTGAGTTTATCACTATCTGCTTTCCCCCACTATTGCCATTTATTCCCATATCCCCTTACCTCTCAATGTCATATAGTTGTATAAATGACATGTAGAGAACTACTATATAGCTACCAATAATAGAATAAATGAAGATATCTCCATGCAGTAATTAAAATATATAATAAACTAGTATTGTATTAATGTCCTGGTTCCTGCCAAGATCAAGGGCAGGGGACATTGCCAAGACATGGTGTTATTTGATACCATCTTATGCCATTGCCAGGGGCAGGGAGAAAGGACTCTCTCTTCTGAGAAAAAAGGGTGTTATTTTTCCAGTCAGAGGATTGCATGGTGGGAGGAGGGTCTGTCCACCTTTATCATTGTACTGGGCTTGCTGAGCATTTTGCATGTAAGTCTTTTTACACTTTTGTTATTAGTATTGTTGCTGTTATTGTTAGTTTTCTTATCTCATTGCTGTTTCCGGTAAATTTTTCTTATCTTAACCCGTGATCTTTGCCTTTTGTTCTTCCAGGTGAAATGGGAGGGGGAAGTGCTGGTGCAGTTTTGGTGTGAGCACTAAACTGGGGAAGACCACTCCTAAACTATGACAAATATATAAAAATGTATTACATCGCAAAAAGAATGATATAAAATACTTTAGAAATTTATAGAATACTAATAAATTTAATCTGAGGCAGTATACATTGTTTCCTTAGAGGACACAACTGGAAGGTTATAAATGTATGCAATAAATTTTCATATGACAAGTCTCTGTGGATATCTGGTGATTTTAAATTCTTATTTATATTCAAACTATCAAGATCCACAAAGCAAACTATGCTAAATAATGAAAAGCAACAAGAACCACAGAAAAATAAATAATAGTTGCCTTGTATTTTCTTTGTACTGAAATGAGAGATAAACATGTTCTTTCAAAGAGTGGTGAGGTCTCTCTAATGCAGTAGGCTTTTGAATACCCATATAAAATAGAATTCAAATAGCCTGACAAACCTTTGTTCTGCTGAAAGGCAGTGTACAGTCCTGGATTTGACCCCTCAGATCACTGTCTGAGGAACGAAGCTCCTCTTGAGCACGGTCAGATGTGCAAACTGCTGATGTGAATCCCACTTCAGAGAGATAAGAGACTTAGGATCTCATCTGATTTAGATGTGTTGGACCACTGCAAACATAAGCAAAATTAATTAAAAGGGGAGTTATTTACCTGAATTTAGGCACCTGAAATTTAAAAGTTTAAACTTTTAGACTAGTCCTTTATTGTAAATAAGAAGAAATAGATTCAACCTAAAGTAAGCATCTCAGACTTACCAAGGGATGGCTTGTTAAGAAAAAACTCTCCTATAATGGAGCTGAGAACAGACCAGAGAACAGCAATTCTGTTTGTGAGGTGACCTTCCTGATCCTGTAACAGGCCAATGTTATTTTTACACTGCCTATTGCCATTAATGTATTTGAAAAAACTCCTTTTACAGTTCTGGCCTGCTTCAACTCCAGTTGAGCCTTGGCTGTACAAATTTTTTCCCTACAGTGGTAAGCAGCATCTCTGTATTCTTCTCATGTCACCTAAACTTGTTTCCACTGGGCATACACCTTTCTTTTTTGCCTTATTTCCAAGAGAAGAATCCTGTTCATCCAAGGTGGCCTTCTGCCTTTCCTGCTTGACTTCCAAAATTTGGGAATTGCCTGCTCCTATGCCCTTGGGAGGTGATGTTTAAGAAGTGACCAGCACTGATGGACCCCAGCACCTGCTTAAACATTTTCCCAGAGGATCTTATGCACTAATTCCCTGAGAAGTCTTCTCTCCTTATGTTCAGAGTTGAGATTTTGCTGGCACTCTTCCTCCTGTCAACAAAGATTTTAAACTCTATTGCTTTGTGGTCGCTGTGGCCAAGACAGCTGCCAAGCCCCACTTTGCTCATGAGATCTTCTCTGTTGACAAAGAGGGAATCTTTCCAAGTCAGCTCCCTTAGGAATTGTTCTATAAAGCCATCATCCAGGTTTTCTAGGAATCTTCTATCCTGAGTTTTACCAGCTGTGTGATGCCCCCAGTTAATTTCTAGCAAGTTGAAGTGCCCCATAAGGACAAGGGCAGTTGGGTTGGAAGCATCCCTTAGTTCCTGAAAGAATAATATGTCAGTGTCATTATTCTGGCTAGGAGGTCTATAGCAGACTCCCATGATGACATCAGCATTATTTGTTTGTCTCTTGATTCTTATCCACAGGCGCTCAACTCTGCCAACACTATCAAATGTGCTCCATACATTCTAAACCTTCTATTACATACAGTGTCACCTCTCTGTCCCTCCTGAAGAGCCTCTAGCCATGCAACAGGGCACTCCAGTCACAGGACTCATTCCAGCAGGTTTCACTTATACCAATGATGCCAAGTCTCCAGCTCCTCTTGTTCGTTCCTCATGCTCTGTGCATTAACGCAGAAACATTTCAGGTGTGGTACTTTGTAGCCAACACCTTCTGAAGCTGATTGAAGGATGCTATTAATGCTTGTGACCTCAAGTTTAGGCACACCATCCCATTGCTCATTGCTGGTGAGCCTGGTTTTGTTCCTTTCCCCCTTCCAAGCTAGTTTAAAGCTCTGTCAGTGAGCCCCACTAGCTCCTGTGCTAGAAGCCTTCCAAGACATGAAAAGAGCTAAAGATTTGTACAAGTTATATCTGAAAATGAAATCAATTTTGTCAATCGTGAAAATAGAAAGCTCTTGGTGGCATTTGGCAAATATTGTTCTTCTAAAAGACTGATAATGGTTCATGTTTCTCCTTTATAACATAACTGGGGATGAAGAAGGAAAAAGGTTTTCTTTAGATATGTCTGTCTTAATGTTCTCATTATTTCCTTCCTTTTTTTAATTTTTGGGAAGTAAGAATTAAATCTTTTAAAATGCTTTGCAGTTTTTTATCAATGCCTTCTTTTTTCCTGTCTTGCCTTTAGTAGTTTCTATAATCTCACTAGTTTCGCATGCATATTAAAATAATTTTATATGCAATCTTGATGCGTATAACTGATCATATTGCTCTGAACAGTTGCTGACATTTAGATAGTTCTGTTGTATCCACTGACAGTTAAATTTGGCTTTTTTTCTGGCTCCATGACACTAATTTTAATTATATTTTTATAAAATTAATCTGTATATTGTTAGCCAAATGTGTACCTTAGAGTTTATTTAAAAAAAAAATAGTTCCATCAAACGAATTACATCTTGTCTGGGATGCTAATGTCTGATGCCTTTGCCAGAATAGGTGACGTTATTGAACAGAGGATGATATTCTCCACAGGAGTTGATTTAAATTCTATTATCCCTTTACAAATTAGGAATGCTTTTCTCTCTACCCTGCCTGCCATCCAGAAAAAAAAATCCACTCAGTAATTAATAACAAGGGCAAGAGTTAAGCAGGAAAGCAGAGCTCCTTGTTCTTTCCCTGTGTACATGAGGGGGAAAAAAAGAATATTTGCCTTTACAAGCCATGTGATGTGCATAATAATATGATTTGTGTTCTCTGTGTCTATGTAGCAACCTTACGTCTTCATTCCTTTCCTTTTGATCTGCATCTATCCTTTTCTGGCTTCACTGTTAAGGAACACATTATAAGACATATGGCAAACAATAAGACTTTCATGCAACAAGCTTAACCTGTGCACATTTTAACTTTCTAGAAGGAAAAGTTCTCTCTCCATACTTCTGATCACTTTAGTTATTTGTAAATATTCTCAGGATGACTACTGTCCTCGGGACAAAGTCTAAAGTTACAGTAACTTCAGAACTCCCCTCCCAGATTTAATTTATAATTTTTATTTTCTACTCTATCTTTAACACTGCTTATGTAAAAGTTAAATCATATGCTGATTTGCCTTTTCCTTCCAGTTGAGGTATTTTTGCTTCCTCTCCTATCATTAATATTCATTTAAAATCAATGTTTAAAATGTCTGCCTCTACAAAATAATTAGATATAACAAAAATATAAGGAAAATTGAAATAAATCTTGGTTCTCTAACTGGTTCCATGGTTATTTACACACATTGAGAATCTGACTCTAATGTTTAAAAGGAAATCCACTGTGGATGAAAAAGAGAGGGTAAACTTCACTGAAAAGGTTTTTTATAATTTGTCTCACGATGATGTTTCACTTGAAAGACTTTGATAACCAGCACTTTCTTCCAAACCTATTCTAACCCTTTCTTCAAGCTTACATGGTATTTCAGAAGTTTTGCATGGATTCTGCCTCTGAAAAGGTCAAGAGGGGAAATAGACTATGCAATTGGAGGATGACCTGTCATTACTGACCTTTTCAAGGAAGAAGAGAAGGAAACACTCTATAATGACAGAGCTGTTTCTTTCCTTAAAATATCACATGCCTGGAATCCAGCATCCAGACTGGCCAGGACTGAGGTGCGTGCATGTGCTCCGGTTAGACAGGACAGATGGTAAGGTTTTGGATTCACAATTCTGCTATCAGCTTTTTTTGAAATTCTAGCTGAAAAGCTAAATACTGATCAATAAATTAAATGCCAAGTTAATATATAATTTTTTGTTGGTTTTCAGTTTTTTTTGGTTGTGGGGTTTTTTTCATCCTTTCTCTTTGCTTATGATGTTGCAGTCACAGAGCATAAGATTAGCATCTTCAGACTGTTGCCTGTTACAACACATGTTAATATCTCAGCCTTTCCCCCCTGTCTTCAGGATAGCATCCAGAAGAAAAGAAAAACAGAAAAACATGCAAACAAGCAAAACCTCTGGTTCATACCATTTTATATAGTTTGGGCTATAAAAGTGTAAATACACTGTGAATCTACCACAGCTCAACAGCAGTCCTTTTTAGTTTGAATTTGTATCCATTTCACATCTGATACAGACAGTGGATACTTTTGCAGTAATGAATGCCATACTAAGAACACATACCAGATATTGGGTATTTTAGAAAGCAGTTGCTATTCCAAGGCAATATGACTAAGTGAGGTTGAAAGAGGCTGAAAAAGTAGGAGGAGAAAATATGAAGAAACTTGAAGGATATTTCCCAGAAATATATTGGTCTCATTCAAATGATTGGTTGGGCATGATGAGGTAGGAGGAGGTATGGAACTAAATGGAAATGGTGATACGTGAGAATAACAGAAGAGCTAATAGTTGAGGTGTGCTCATGACATCTGTCCCATGCTTGGAGGGTACTGTTATACTGTAACCAGTGTGACAACGTACAGGTGTAGAGATATCACAGAGATTTACCTAAATGAGTTTTGAGACAGCTAGGTCTGTCAATGTGGTAATATTGGCATATATATCCAAGAAAGAATTATGGTGAGTTAGGAAAAATCAGAAGATAAACAACTGTGTTGAGTATACCCATAAATGAGATCTGCAGAAGTAATAAATAGACTAAGTATACTCTGAGGTCTTCAACTCCTATAAAGATAACAAAAGCATATTGTACCTTTCTTAATATCAGATAAAATGAGGTGATAGTTTCTGTTCTGGAACTTGTATTTTGGGAGATAGTCACTAAGCTAAAGTTAGACTCCTAATTTACTTCTGTTTAAAATATAGCATTCTATCTGCCCCTAGCTTTATGATTGATTTAAGGCATCTAGATTAGAAGAAAACATTAGTCAAATATGTATACAGATACTTGATATGAAGGACACACAGAAGTGAACCCAAACACCACAGCTCTACTGTGCTTCTCTGCCCATGTGAATTTTGCATTTTCTGCTTGCAGTCATCTCCAGACTCCCAGACCCACTTCATGCCATATCCACCTCTGTGTATTGCTTAAAGAAGCACACTGGACAAAACAGTCACGGTGTCTATCAGGCTTGCATGGGCAAGGATTGGTGCTCTATCTTCTCACAACAAAGTCGTGGTTATCTAAAGGCAATGTTCCCATTACGGTGTTCATCTTGCTGAGTTTCAGCTTCTTTCTAAAATTTGGAAAAACAAAACTAAGGGGAAAAAGAACTTAGTGTTTATTCACAGTGATTTCATCTTCAAGAGGTTATTACGAGATCTGAATGGAGAAAAAAATTCTAAGATAGAATACTTGACACTTCACATTCCTAGTAAAATTGCATTAAGTAAGTAAGCTTAAACCCACACAATTAACTAAAGTGTGGGCTGTGGAAGGGATGGCGCTGTGAAAGAGACAATATAAAATGATCCCTATTTGTGGGATATTTATGTATAAAATTCAAATACACTTATTACCATAATACAGAATAACTTACTGGGAAGTGTGGGGTTACTGAGAGTCTCTTCCATGCCTATAGCAGCTGGGGTGGCCGAAGGCTGTGCAGAACAGGGACTCCTGCTGAAGACCACTTAGTGTGATGTGCAGGGTGGGGCCTCCTGTGATCACATTTATGTTTACATTTGCCTAACACCTGTCTTGTGTGGCATTCATGGCAGGATCAAGACCAGCTCTGCTAAGATGTCTGGGCTAGTTTTAATGCACTTCTGGAGGTTCAAAAGATGCTATTATTAATTCAGAATTGCCAGTTCTTAATAATTTAATGTAAGAAAGAGACTATTTAGAAATCTTAAGATACAAATGATTTTGGAGAAAAGATTGCTGCCACAGAAGTACTGAAAACAATATATCAATAAACCCTAAGAATGCAGAAATGATAAAGTAAATCAAATGCAAAAGTTATTTTATAAAATCTAATGACTTTTAAGACAGTTGTAAGCCTGTGTATAACTTTTGAATACTTGGAACTTTCAATATTGTACTGAAACTCTAGATGAAATATTGCTTTGAAACAAGTCTCTGATGAAAACCCATGTCAAGAACTATCTGACGATAGTCCATGCAGAGTTCCATGGCTTAGATAAAACCGACTCCAAAGCACACCAGTAGAATCAATATAGCAATTGGGTTTTTGCCTTTATGAAAACTTCGATTACATTTTTTTATCAGTTGGATTTATTTTGCAGACAGTATTTTATTCTTGTCAAATTCAAATATGTTATATCAAAAAGTATTTTTATTACATGAAAATCCCTTGTGACAGTTGCTGTGCAGCTGCTTGGATGCGGCTTAAACATTGTTTTGATATTTGAAAAACAAAGCAATTACCATACATTGTTTCTCCAAAAAGAGAAATGGTGCTCTTATGACTTCATAAACTGAAAGGGACACTCTCTATCTGAGGCATAGCAGTAAATGTCAGATGTTGCTATTAAACAAAGGTTGCCCTTTATGGATCTCATAAGATGATGAAGATGGCTACAGGCAATCTGTGAGATTATTATTTTAAACCAATTTTAGTCTAAATTTTTCATTAAATTAATATCCTAAGCAACACTCTCCACTTTCCTGTGTCTTCTGTTTTTGGAATCTTTAGGCTGAACAGTGTTAGGATGTCCTATGTCAACTTTGGCCACAGTTTTTTAAAATGTATCAACAATTTATTCAGTTTTTTACAATTGTCAGTAACAGGGGACAAATTCAGAGTTTACTGCTATATTTTTGTATGCAAATCACTTACTGAAGAAAGGCAAAGCTTGGCAAGGTGTGTCTATTTTTCAAGGCAAGGGGTTTGACTGCAGAGTTTATGTTATGTAGAATGGGGATTAGTTAGTGGTAAGTCAGTGGTGGGTGGTGGGTGCAGAGACTCTCTTTGTGATATTCTCCTCAGCCCACTGCTAAGCTGGAGCAGTACAATAGAAGCAGAAGTGCACTGTGTGAGGTACTTATCCAGCCATTTTAAAACACAAATAAAATGAATTCTTAAATGTGTACAGAAGATGTGCTTGTAATATTATCCATGCATTAAGTCCAGAAAGATCAGCCTGAAAAGCATCTGGTTCTTTATAGACCAATCGTCAGGACTGTCTAGCACAGGCAGATTTAAGGCACAAGAGTCATCTTTTGTGTAAATGGAGTGAAAATCATCAAAAGCTTAGTATGTGAACAGAACTAGGAGGTTGCCACTTCTGCTAGTGCCGTTACTAGCACTGCTGTTAGTACTTCAGTTCATAGGCACAAAACTTCGTAGAAAACTAATGGTGAAGTAAACTCTTAAGACGTAATAGAGAAGGAGGAAATAAGCAAAATGTCCATTTTTTTCTTCATCTGCAGTGTTCCAGATAGTCCAAGGAACAAAATTCGTTTTTCCTGATTTCAATATGCATTGCAAAGTAGTTTTTCCCTCTAATACATGTACTGGACAGCTCAATAATGCCATCAGACACATACATCTTTTTATTAACATTGAACTACCCTTGAGTAGCTTGAGTCCTCAGCTTCTAACTTTATACATTTAGAACATTTACCATTGTTGCTTAAGAAAAAATAAAAGGGAAACTTTATTTATAAACTCAGACCAACTTTATACTCTTATTTTAATTTGATTTAATTAATTATTTTAGCACTCAAACTAATTACACAACTGTTTCTTTTAACTGTTTATCCATACCAGAATGCTATTGTTCCTTAAGAATCTTTCTTTTATTGCTCTCAGTATTGAGGTTGTGGTAAGATACAAACATGTAAGAAAGAAAGAATCACTGTTGAAGGCAACATTTATTTTACTCTTATAGAAATAATATCCAAACTAACACCATGCGCACTTCATTGTTTCAGGTTTTCTGTCTGACTTACAGCATTCATTTTTATCACATACATAAACAGAATGTCTGATAATTCTGTGACAAGGTTTTACAAAGCCAGTTTAGATTGACTTCTTCATTACAAATTCTCTAAAACTAAAGTTATATTTGCATTTTAGTACAAATAGTAAAATATATGAATGAGTGACATGAGCAAGTATTCATAACGTTTTCAATTATGATTAAAATGTATGGGAAAAAGATTCATACAATGACTGATAACTGTGTTTTCATTCAAATTGTCTAAAGCTTAAAAATAGAATATTAGATGTGTCGCTTACCTTACAGTTTCTATTGATAAATATTTAGAAAGTATTAGATCAATCAAAAGACTTGACATTCAAGTATATGACTGTTATGAAGACAATCATGTTGTAGCATGTTTGTTTTCACTGATTAATGCCAGTAACATAAGTGTGTCAGATATCTTTTTATAGATAAGATTTTAAACACTAGACTGTTCTTTTGTACTTATCCCACGTAAAATTTGAAACTTTTTATAAGCAATGAGCTGGATAAAGATCCAGTTCAGCTAAAGATTTTTAAAAAGCATTACAAAAAAAATAAAAATAAAAATGGATAGTTCAAAAATATTTTTAGTTTAGTCCCAAGTGATTACTGGCTAGCTGTCACCTTGGGAAAGTCTGGACTTCATTATACCAGATCTGTCACTAAGCTTAACTTGTAAGAAAATAGGGCACATTGTGTGTCCTGTTATCCTGTGTACTAAACGTGACAACTCTCCTCCACAATTTTACTATTAGGTATTCCTGAAACACCTTTTTTTTTTTTTCACCAAATCCCTTTTTTCTTCTCAGACTATCAAATCCCTGTGCATAAATGTTAAGGCTGGGAATATAGCCAGACTTCTGACAGATCATTCCAATGTAGCTCAATATGAAAGTGCCATAGCAAATAATACAGCCTCAAGCCTTTAGTTTTCCTAATTGGGCCATATGAGATGGTAATGCCCTTTTTGTCAGGGCTTATTATTTTAAAGTGTGAATATAAGGGGAAAGTCATCAGGATTCATTTTGATTTTATTTAATTTGTCTTGAGTGTTGTCAGAGAGCACTGAATAATTCAGTTTTAGATCCTCAGGGAACAGACCTTACCATCTACATAAGCAAAAAGTAATTTTTCAGATACTTATGATATTAAGCATTAAGAACTCTGGAAAGAGTGTGAATATTGAGGTGTTTGGAATTTATAAATCTCTGATTTATATAACTAGTGCAATGAATATTGCGTTATATTTCTAGGTAGTCACAACTAACTATGTAAGATAAAAGTATAGCTTTTAAGAATCTACCATCTAATTTTAGCTATAGAATATTTGAGTGATGAATATGCATTTTTCCTAAATGAATTAATGAGAATCTATATTCTACCAATGAATACTATGTGAATACGTAGCAATAATATTTTTAACCCTTTAAAATAACAGTACAAATAACCTCATATATCAGTTTGTTCATTAGACCTCATGTCCAAAGAATACAGACCTACTGTGTCTTTGCTGTAGTCTTTTTGACCACAGTGTTAGAGTATGTAAATGTATTTATTCCCTAAAATCTGTTTTTTGTTGTGTCTTACAAATTCTCATCAATGTTGGCAGTTCCATTGGCACAGGGGAACTCTGATCAGGTGTGCTTTAGGTGTGAAAATGCCTCACGGTGTTCTTCATGCAGCTCTTGCCAACACGTGATGGCCATCAGAGTTGCAATATACTCAGCAAACTCTGGTGAATATAAAACAGACAGAGATTTTTTCTTGGAAGCATCTTGCACTTTGGTAAACACTAACATGCCTTTGTCAATAATTATAATATAGGCACAAAATTTGACACCAATACATTTTAATTTGAAATCTGTTGAAACTCAAATGTTGTCTGACAGTGTCAGCTTCTCTGAAAAAATAGCAATGAAGGATTTTTAGTCTTTATTTTTGTAAAGAAATAAGTTCTTTCCTTCAACTGTTTTTTTATTAAAAATATTTCTAATATGTGTGAGAATAAAGTGCCAGGAAACACTGTAAGATAATCATCAAGCCCTGGACTATGTATCAACTAATCAGAGAATGTAGAGAAAAGGCACAGCGGGAACGGAGAGGAATAAAGTGACAGAATGCTGGAATAAAGAGCTCTCCTGATCCTGCAGAGTGGGAAAATGAATATAGCTACACTCCAACATTTGAATAAACCAGCAAAAGCTGAGTGTTACAGAGCCATTTTGTCATTCAGTCCAGGAGAAATAAAGCAGTAAGTGCAGCAATGGAATCCAGTGAGAATTTCGGTGATGAGGAAGTGTTCCCAGATTCCATAAAGCTGTAGTCACAGTAGATGAGATGAAGATCACGGTACTGTCGCAAAGTGGAGTGTGGATAATGGCTGCCAACAATCCAGAGTTGGTAGTGACAATAGATATGCAGCAGAGGTCAAAAGTAGAGTTCTGAATTTCAGGCTAAAGGAGACAAAATTAAAAAGTGACAGGAAGTCTGTTATGATGTCTAATGTTTCCTAATTTTTAATCAAGCAGGAGTGTTGGTGGTTGAAAGAATGATGTGCCCCAAGCAATCTTCTTCTGTTTGAAAGAAGAAGTTGTACTGGAACGAGAGGTTCCTTGTCATATAGCTGGGAATGGTTTCTGAGCCAGAGAAATAGTAGCTGGGGAGGTATGAGACCATGCATTAGGGAATTGTTATCAAACAGCAGATGGTCTTATGACATAATTTCAGACCACAATCTTGGATTTTTAGATTTCTAAATAAATTGACATGCCTAAACACCAATTTTTGTAACAGTGAATAAACTGTGAGTGAACACCTGCAGCATTCCTTTTCTTCAGAGGAGACGGATGTGTGCAAAAATTGATGTTTCACAATTCAATGCACAATAAGGCTATAAGGATTTAAACATTAGTCTGAGCTCCTGTGACAGTGATAAAATGATATCAGGCTTGAATATAAAATTTAGTTCAAATAATTAAGTCTTCCATCCTCCATTAAACAAGGGAAGAAAAAAATAATTCCAAAATGAGAACAGGAACAATCAAGCCACAGTCAATGTCTGGAGCTTTTGCAATGGCAAGTGATTTATTAGGGGACTTAAGGAATTTTTTGCAGAGAAGGGGGTAAAGGGAGGATTTAAAAATTAGAGGCTTTGCTTCAATTTAAAAAAATAAATCTCTGGTCTAAAGGGAACTGGACATTGAAAAAGGTGGTTATTGTTCTATTTATGTCTTTAAATCAAATTAAATTAGATTAATACTTTAAAATATAAGTTTTAAGCTCAAACTGTTCTTACATCAAAAAGAACTTCATATCATATATGAAAGGATGCATAGTTCTTCTCCAGGAGCAGTGAGCACTGCACCTGGCATCAATCTCCCAGCAAGCCCTGAGAGAAAGTCCCTCTCAAACTGCTGCTGTTATAACCCAGGCTCCCTGACTCTGGCACTTAGGCTGGCACAAGAACATGAAGACTCAGGAGCAGATGGATGCAATTTTGCTAATAAGACAATATCCATCCTGTAACTCTGCGTGTGTGACTGTATCCACTTTCACAAGATGGTGCATTCCTCTGGAGATATTATCACCTCTTCTGCCTTATGCTGGACAAATGGCTGTCATTAATACCTGGTCACTACAGTGGCTAACTTCTCCCTACTACTGGAAAGGCTTGGAAGGACATGATTTACTAAAAGAAAATCAAATCTATAGTATCACTACTACTAATAAAACTATTTTATAGGATTATTAATTCCCATGGCACTTTACACATTTATTTTCCTGCCCAAGTAGAAATATCCTGAAATGAATATTAACAGGAAAAAAATCCAGGAGATATGGGCTAGGTACACTCTCCTTACTAAGTGGGGAACTTGGAAAGAGAACAATTAGTCAAGATAGACTAGAAATGGTGCAGGTTTATATTTCATCTGGCTTATTTTCATCATTCTTAACAGTGGGCTTCTACCTATATAATACCATAAAGAAGGATCTTAATGTCCATTTCAAATTGTTAAACATGGTAAAGGCAATGGTGTAGTGCATTTGAAATGTGCTTTGAGGCAAGGGAGAAGGAGGTTGTTTTGTCCAACCAGTTACATTCCAGTCTCTCACCTTACCAGCCTGGGAACCTTTGACCCATGGTACCGTCAGTCGTACCACAGGTGATTGGCATTCAGAGATAGAAGGAGCATCAACACTTATGGTGGTTATTTCCAGGCAGCACGAGGATGTGCCATTTACAAGGGTTATAGAAAATCTTTTTTTCATTTTGTTCCAGTAGATATGTCAATATTCTAGGAGGCACTAGTCAGCCTTTTACCATGTTTACACCTTAAAGCCCCAAGGAGAAGAGTGAATGTGGATGTCAGTGGCAGTTGTTTACACTGGAGTGTCGCAACAGAAGGAAACTGTACTTTAAAGCACCACTTTTTATATCCCTTGGAATGGTGGTATGTGCAATTATTACAATGATCTAACATCCATGCAAGCCTTTCTTGCAGGCACTGCATAACACAGTTTCTGTCTGTGAATTATGGACATTAGAAATACATTTTCTCCTAGGCTAGCTGTTGTTTCCTATTTGAATGTATTCTTGCCATATTTCCCTGAAATAGATATGTCTTTACTTGAAAACTTCCCAAAGCTTTAGCAGAAATTTAGCAGAGTGTGAAGAAGCCTTTGATTAAAGACATTAATAGGTTTTTGGGACAAACATACTAGATTGCTCAAAATTATGCAGGAGAGGAATGTCATTTTCAAAGCAACTAATACAGAGTATTTTAAAGGGAAGATCACACTTAAGTACAACCACAGTATTTCTTTCTTAATTACATAATGGTTCATTCAATTAAATAAATATGCTCCTTTCAGGAAGCACATGGGAGCTCAATATTAGGCCACATTCTTTTGTATATAATCATGTCTTATATTTTCTGAGTGTGTCTAAGGGAATAATTTTGTCACTTATTTACTTCAAATTCTCAATATATGAAAATGACTATGTACTTCTGGCTTACTAAAAAAGAAAAGTTCTGTATGTAATGTAACAATTGTTTAATATATCCCTCTTCTGTGTTTAATGAAATGTGAAATGATCTGCTTGCATGATATCAAAATGCCACTAGGATGCGTTTTCTATGTGTCTGTGCATACCTGGGTGAATACACACATATATTGGTGCTAAAGAGAACAGATGTGAAAAGGTCTCACTTCCAGACTTTCTCTTTCTTGCTGTACAGAGGTATCCTCCACCTGATTTTAGTTTCCATATATGAAAAGTTGTGCCGTTGTTTCAAGCCCAGCTGGAGATGAAATCCCACACAGCCACTCGCTCAACCCTCCTCTGTCTTCTTCCCCTGTCCTGGTGAAATCGGGAGGGGAACTAAAGTAAAACTTGTATGCTGAGATAAGAACAGTTTAATGATTGAAAATAAAGTAAAATAGAATAATAATGGTAAATTATAATAAAAATTATAATAAAAAGGGAAAAAATATGTCATGAACAAAGCAATAGGTCACCACCCACAGACTGATGCCAGACTTCCCTTCCTGAACCAAGATCGGCCCTTCCAGGTAATTCCCCCTGGTTTATACACGGGACATGACGGTCTGTGGTGTGGAATATCCCTGTGGTCAGTTCAGGTCACCTGTCCAGCTGTGCTCCCTCCCAGTTTCCTTTGTTTACCTCCTCACTGGCAGAGCCCAAGACAAGAAAAAAGTTCTTGACTTAGGATAAACATGACTTAGCAAAACCCCAAAATATCAGTGTGTTATCAACACCATTCTCATTCTGAATCCAAATCACAGCACTGTAACAGCTACTGAGAAGAAAATAACTCTACCTTAGCTGAAACCAGGACAAGATGACAGATGTGCCTTGTGGGGCCAAATTTATGCAGGCTAGACCTTTCTAGAACCAAATATTTATGTTTTCATTCTAAAATGAATTTTCAGTCATTTTGAAACTATGTGCCTATTCAGATTGAAGATGTGAATAGTGTTGACTGGAAAAGTATCTTAGCCTCAAAGTTCAGATATGAGGAAAAGGATGTTACCTTTCACTTAACAATTAAGTGGTTTTTTTGAGTTTCATAAGAACCAAGAGACCAATGATTTAATTTTCTTATTCCTGAGAATTTTTTGATCTACATCTCTCAGAGCTTTAGGAAATACAGGAATTATTAAGATATCAGGTATCTTGAGAGGAAATGCACATACTTTGTATAAAATAAAAACCAAGTTATCCAGTCTGATGTTCAAATAATCCTTTTTAGGGAGAAAAGGGTAAAAAGTGGAAGAATGATGGGGAGGATGGTAGATTCACTCAAGCGACCGTGCAGCTGGGAATGCCAAGGCCTGGAGAATAACAATGTGGGAAACCCCATAGATTATGCCTACTGTTGTTTACCCTCTGTCTGTTTGAGAAGTAGAATTTCTGTGTAAAGATATATGTGTTGTGAGAGACTTGGAGGCACTCTCATTGGCATGCTTGAGCTCCTTATTTTGGGAAAGAGAAGACCAGAGATCACAAAAACAAGCACAGAGGAGATCACAGCGTGGTGGTAAACCAAACGTATGCGGGCTCTTGATAAACTGGTGCAAACAGCAGCCCTGCTGCCTGTTATCATAGACTGAGCATGACAGTGCTGGCATTCCTGCTTGTGTGTGTCTGCCCAGGCATTGCTTTGAGATCCTCCGGCGAATGAGGTAATGGAATAAGTTTGTTCTTTGGTTTTGTGGTGGTTCTGGCTGCCTGAGTCCACTCTCACATCCTTACAAGTATTTATATACTTGCTAATCGCTTCAGTACTTGATGAAGTAAACAATGCAAGTCTTTGAGAGGAGAAGAAGATTTATTCAATTTTTCTCAAATGAAAGAAGAAAAATTGGAGGTTTTAAAACCTGAGAGAATGGGATGTATTTTCTTAATCAGTGAGCTTCTTGGACAGGGTACAAAACACGTGCTTCTCATGAGTACAAAACTCACATTTCTTGTGATGTTCCTTAAAATATTTAGTATTGCTATTCTGTAGTCTATTCATTGAGGCTTCTCAATTTACTTTTTAAAAACATGAATGTATGTGGCCTAATTTAGCAACTATAAAGTAATGTGGGCTGGATTTTTTCATTATTATTTTGACTTTATCCCTTGCTTTTGCTAAGAGGACAATATTAGGGGCAAAACCTGACACATATAATTTCCTCATAAATTAATGGAAGCGTAAAATGGTGTTATCAAACATGGGGAGCTGGCACAGAGGGCTGGACTGGGGAAGCTAAAGAAGGAAAAGAAACCAGAAGAGAGTTTATAAAAGGAAAGGAGGTTTTATGAAGGGTTTTGTGGGAAACACTGACTTAACCAAGGTTATTGTAGCTATCCATCTTCACTACTATCATTGCAGACTTCCTTTTCTTTATTCAGAGTTTCAAAAGCTAGTCCTGAGCCTCTCTTCTGGTCATATCAATGTCCTAATTATTTCAGGTTTTTGACTTTATGAAACATATATCCTAAGGTGACAGCAAACTGGCCATGGCTTCAGTCTGATATTGCATATAATTTCCTGTGAAGTCCATTGCATAAGCTCCTGACCATCCTCACCAGGCTTGGTATTAAAGTTTGTGTCCCTTATTGTCATTCTCTTTCCTAAATAGGCTCTTCTAATGAAAGCTGTGTGTCTGCAGCCATCCCTTCTCAGTGGTGGGCTCATGCTCTCTTTCTCCATAAGCAAAAAATGAGAACAAGCTGTCTCTATTCAACTGTGGTGATTTCTCTTTTCTTTTTATTGAAGAGAGAATGGAAAGAAAACAATGCAGCACAAAAAAAGGGAACAAGACATCATGGGATGCATTTGGCAAAGCATCACTCGTCCCTAGCAGCTGTGTGCAATTGTACTAAAGATGCCATCAGCTTCATAAAAAAAAGTAAGAGACATTTTTCCTTGTTGCCAGCTGAAATTCACTTATGGGGAAAGTAGCTGAAAGATACTGACAATAGCAGCCATTTAGCACAGGGAGTAGATTTGTAGGGGACAGAGTTTTGGCACACAAGACACCTCACCATCAGTCATCTGGAGAATAGTTGCCGGGTGATATTAGGCTTTATCCCAATTGGGGTTTTGTTGTTTCTTTGGGATGTTGTTGGGGTTTTTTTTTGTTTTGCTTTTTGGTTTTTTTTGGTTGGTTGGTTGGGTTGATTTTTTTTTCCCCTTTTTTCATTAGATGTGTATAACTCTTATGGTACAGAGTTCTCTTTGGAGTGTTTAAAATGCAAATTTTTTGTCTGTAGAGAAACTTATGTGTACAACAATCCCTATTTGAATTTGCATCTGTACCTGTATGCAAGGCACACATAAATGGTTTCTCATGCAGTGCTGATAGATGAGATGATTTCCTTGGCCTGCTATAGACTTGGAGAAGCTGGATCAATTCAGATCCAGATAAGGGATTGTAAGACTTAACTGATATGAATATGAGATGAGTATCTGTTATCTGTGAAAAAGCATAAGGATTGAGAGAGGTTCCAAAAAAAATAATCTTGAAAAATATGGAGACTAGAAATTGGGGAAACTGATTTTTGGGGAACCTCTTGCCTTGGAGGAAGTTTTGGAATAGGTCTGCCCTCTTGGAATACACTTCCAGGCATAAAAGGATAGAAGCTGGAAGAAGATGACTAGATGATCTTCACAGGTCGTTCATAATCCAAATTTCTGTAATGTGATGATTCTTTGAGTGCAAGAGATGAAAGATTTGCCAGGATGTATATGAAGCTTTGGTACATATGTATTTGGGAAATGGCTCTTTATGGTATGGGAAATTGCAAGGAAGTAATGGGGTCCAGTCATTTGTCTTTGATTGTTTTAACTCGTTTCTTGCTCACTAGATACTTCTAATTGAGAAGTACACTTAGGAGTGAGAGTTTAAGATGACTAGGAATGGACATTCATTTTATTTGAGCAAAATGAACAAGCTCATTTTCTTTAGCTTTACAGGTGAGTGTGTAATTTGTGACACCTCATAGTGATTTCAATGGGAATTCAGGTGCTTAAGAGGGATTCATATTTTTAAACACTGCTGATTTGGATACTCTGTAGCTTTCTTTCTCTTTGGAGACAGAAATATAAATGGCTTAAAGAAAGGAATTTTTAAGGAAAGAAATCCGTTTATATCAGTTTTGCTTTAGGGTGCAATTTCATGTTGTGACCTTCTTAATGTATTAAATTCTGTGTAGTTTTGAAAGCTTTTTAGAACATAATTACAAACCCATGTTTAGGTAATTAATCTCTTTATTACATTTTGACTGAATTCATGAGACTACACAGCATATTTTCTGCACTAAAAGTAGCTTTTCACCCTAGAAACATGACATATGCCAGCTTGACTGGGACAGCTTAGTGTAAACCATCTTTCTCAGTAGTGAGTTTGAAAGATGTTTGATTCACTGAGTCGTAAAGCATAGACAGCATAATGCCCTTGAGTGCTTCACACTATTGTAACGTACCATGTTAGGTTGATTCCAGCATATATTACTCTTGTCTACAGATACCACTTGTTCTCCACCTCTTGTCTATATATTTTTATTGTTTTCTTGTTTTCATAGGGAGTTAGCACTAACAAGTAGCATAATCTGTGTTTAGGAAAGCATTAGAATAGCAATCTACAGTCGCAATATACAAGAAATCTCAAGGGGAGAAAATATCTTCACCTTACTAATAGAAAAGTAATTAAAATATTTTTCATTAATTGAATTATGATTATGAGATCAGGCTCATATTTCCTCTTGGATATTTTACTGAAGAGGAGGGATTCTTATAACATGAAACTTGAATTGAATGTTCTCTGTGAATCACACAATTCAGCCGCTCTGAGCTGAAGATGTTCTTTTGGCATTGCACAGAAAACTCCTCTGCCTTTATTTGCATAGGGAAGTACCTGCTCAGACAGAGCAATATAGATCTTTAGATAATTTTGCACTCAGCAAAATCTGGAGACAGATATAGTATTAAGTACAAAGCCATTGGGTCCTGACCCTGACCTGAACATAAATGTTTTGCTAGTGTATGACACCACCACTTCCTCATTGTACAACTAGGATTAATTAAATGAGTCATTCATATTCCTTAAGAGCAGACAATCACCTTCTTATGCAGGGCAGACTGTGAACCTTTCCTCATTCTGATGTACTCCGACGAGTACTTTCTAACATTATTGACTTCTATGAATAATTGCAGAGGTAAAGGTTTTTGGTCCTGAGTTTAAGATATGTTAATTACCTTTAGTTTCACTTCTGCTGAACTGAGATCCCAAATATCATAGAGAAGGTGTTTTATGACTGCCCTTTACTCTGTTGTAGATGCTATGACTGGTCCTTTTAAGGAGAAGCATATATCCTTTATTTTACAAAACATCCCTGTCAGAAAATTATAACATATAATAGAAAAAAAGGACCAAGTTTACAAAGGAGAATAATTTATATACTCGGAGCAATACATACACTAACAATTATTATGATTGCTGAGCTGTAACTCTCTAGTCAGAATTGGAGAAAAACCTTTCTGCATAGATTTATAAGCAACTTGGAGTGTAAATTTTAACTTTATCCCTTTAAGCTTTGTTGATAAAGGTAAAAAGACTTAAAATTTCCATCTTTATGATGAAAACTCAGACATTGTTTATGAAAGCAGCTTCCAAGATTTTTATTTTAAGTAGTTTTGTGAAGCTTCAATTTAACTACTTTTTTACTGGAAAAAACACTGACACTAGTGCCTAAAGTGGGGTTTTTTTCAGTCATTAATTAACTAAAATGTCTAGATTTGTATTCTTGATAATGTAGTCAATTATTTCTGGTGTTTCAGAGGAATATTTCTAAGGATATGTTCCGTAATGTAGGAACCACACCTATTTTCTTCAGGGGCCTGTTTCCATGGTGTTATGCCCTGTGATACAAAGAAACATTTCCAAAAGAACATTTTTAACTCACTGGTGGTAGTTAGTTGAAAGGTGCCTTGGGTATGAAGCATGTTCCCTTACCAGAGATTATTTTGGTAAGAACTTTACAGAAGAATCATTCTGAAACTGAGATGAATCTGGCACAAAATGACATAATAAAAGCTAAAGATTTCTCAGTGGATTTTACTGAAAAGTCTCAAGAGGATTTAATAGCTGATTTACTAACAACAGTAAACTTCCTTAGGATCTGGTGACTAGCTGGCATCTGGCTGACTAATGCAGGTATTAACAAATCCTCAACAATGTATTTGTGGAAAAGACTTATAAACTTGATGCATAACAAGAAAATTTAGCAGAGACTGGGAAAAAATTAAAAATAATTCAGGAACATCTGTGTAAAATAGTAATTATTGTGAAGGAATCAGCATGGCCCTGTGAAGAAAATTCCTACTTTACAGATTTTTTTTGGTGGGTTTTTTGGTGGGTTTTTCCCTTTTTTTTTTTATTTTTAAGAGATCAGAAAATGTGATCTTGTTTATATACTTGGTTTTCAGACAGGTTTTTGCTAAATTCCATGATCAGAGGATTTTAGGAATCTTAAGCAGAACTAATGGAGGAATCAGGAAATATGCACTTGTATAAATGATTGAGTAAAAGATAATGGACAGAAAGCAGGAGTAAACTCTTAGATCTTCCAAAGGAGGCATGTCACAAATGGAGTAGCAATAGTATAGGTTCCCAAACCACATCATGGATCGCATTTCCTATGTAGATATAACAAAAAGTACTTCACACCAGCACATACCTCAAGTGATGGTCATTCTTTTCACAGGCACTGACATTTCTAGTAGCAGGAATGTTGTCTTCAGCTTTCACCTCAATCTGGACTTCAGAAATTTTATATCTGTCTGATTCTAAAAAAACAAGCCAGATATATGCAATCCTCTCTACCACTTGCATGGGATATTTAGGCTGGTTGTGAACCTATAGAAATTTCAATAATTTGAAAACGTATCATCATGATGTGTTATTTTTCTAATGAGGGAAATTTAAGCATGTATAAATCCAAGTTAGAACATAGAAGTAAACATAGTAAACTGTACTAAACCAGGTAATATACATGTTCCTATAATTCAATTCACACCATTCCTACAGGGAGCTGCAATCAACATGGCAAAAGCACGCTGAATTGGTCAGCAGGCTAAATTTACACCTATTTTTTAAGGAATTGTGTAACACTGAATAGCAATCTGAATATGGGTATCTTTTTAAGATGCTATATCTGAAGTTGACTAGAAATAATTTACTAATTTCATATCCTTGAATGTTGTAAAGAATCATTATGAACAGAAGTCTTGAAAAGCAAGAGGGTGAACTCGTCTGGTGCCATCTCGATGTAAAGTGGGGGTGAGTGGGCTTTGCTGTTTCCATTCAAGTGGCAATAAGAAGCTGAAATTAATTATCCAGACTGTAGTAGCTTCTAATAAAAACTGAGACTTTTTAAAGTGGTGATGTTCTAATGAGAGTAGATGTAAGTATAAACAAGAGCAGTAATATCAAATTTTTCTCTTAACAGAGAAGAGTGTGAGAGAAAGGTTTTCTTTAGTTAATATTTTCATTTTCTTATCACTTCTCCTAAAGTGTTGAACTATTTATGGCAAAAATTGTGGCACTTCAGTGTGATCTCTAAACTAGCATTGATCTAAGTCAGTAAGTCCACTCAGAATCCTGAGAGCTACTTTCATACATTCAGAAGAAAGATAATCATCTTCAGCAAAAGCAAAGCTCACTGTCTTGGTTTCATCACTATACCAGTGTAATTAAACTGCTCTCACAGACCCTGACTGGGAATGGGCATCCCCTGCAACTTTTAAAAGTTCTGGACCTTGGGTTAGTGTGCAGGAGCCCATCTTGAATGCTTGTAATGCATTCCTTATTGTTGGGAAGCATGCCAAATAAACAAGATTTTCCAGTTTATGGAACTTTTGGTCTTTATGGACTATTGCAGTGCTTTGAGGGCATGAATACATGATAGTTTTGTAGAGGAGAAAATATCCTTGAAAAGTGTTTACCAGTATGCTCCATGATTGCGTTAGAGGCACAGAATTAATGCAAGCAAGCTCAGCACCTAGAGTGAAATACATGCCCTATTATTTGTCCCTTTATAAACTGATACTGCTGTACAACTTTTACCTGTTACCACAAACTTCATTTAGGTTCTTAACATATAATTTACCTCAAATAACTTTAGATGTTTCTGTTGTAAACACCTACATTTGTGCTAACAGCATTTTATGATCGATTACACAAGATATTAAGATGAGACTAATTCTAATTCAGATGGGCCTTCCAATTTCTCTACATTGTCAGCCAACACCTAATTTACATAGACTTCTAAATCATAGATTTCTGACGTTAGGCAAAATTAGACTCAATTCTAAATATTTTTAAAAGACCAGTTGGCTTTGTTCATAAGCCTCTATTGATGTATCAACAGATATATGAAATAGACTTCATTTGAATATAGCTATGGCAATTTATGACAGGAGAAGGATTAATTTACAGTTTTAAGAGAACTACGTTCAAATGTCTCTTTTGGGCCATGTACATTTTTTTTTTCTTTTCAACTAAAAGTTCTGTCCCTTGTTTTTTGGTACATTTGTTTCTTTGGATCTGTTTCAAGAAATCACCAAAGCTTTGGCTACTTTGTTCTGCTAACAAAATCACAATCACTTTTCTACAGTTAAAGGCACTAAATCAGTAAAGCATCTCAGTGCAATAATTACTGTTATTTTAAAGGGAGCCTGAATACTACCAAACTCTTGCAAATAAAATTTAATCAAAGACTAAAGGTAAAGCAAAATTCACAGATAAATAAATTCTAATATAACATTAAGTCATTTGAGAAGTAATTTAAAGTACAGAGATTAAAAATAAATTTCTAATGCAATCATTTGTTAACAGCTTATATTTGTTAAAATAATAGTTCATTGGTATACAGTAGCAGAAATTTGGAATGAATAATATTGTTAACCAGAATAGTAATCAAAAAACATCCCCTACAGTGATGGGGCTTTGGTTCCTGCCTGCATAGCTGCATAGCCAGGAGGTCGATTTTTCCTGACATTCCTCTTTGCCATCTATAGGATATTATATTTATTTTCAGCTGAGCATAAAAGGAAGTGTGTCAGTATTTCTGTATATACACTGATGTATAGTTACTGTAAAGATTGAGGTTCTAGAGCTGGCCACTGCCCTTGTTCTCGAGAAATGAATCATCACCTAAGTTAAATTGTGGCACAGATCTCAGACCAGAGTTATCTCACCTTACCACACATGTGTAGTTAGCATTTCATTTTGTACTTTGCCAAGAGCTACATTTGCCATTTAATCTTGAGTTCTACTCTCAGGTCTGTCAGGTGCTTTTTATGTGCAATACAGCTGCATCTAAAATTATATTTACAAATGTATACTATGCATTCTAATTCACAAGTACAGATATACTACAGTAGTTATTACCACTTGCCCCCCATTTTCCCCCTTTTCCTCCAAATCTAATGTATCCTGTTCCCTGTTCATAAGTAATTTGATAGAATTACTACATTGAAAGAAAAAAATATGTTCAGAGAATGTTGAATGCATTGTTGTGATGCCATCATAGAGCTTATTTCTCATATTTATTGCTTTGTTTTATGAGAGAAGGGTCAATTTTAAATACTCCCTGAAGGAATGTAAATAAATATTACTGGAGAAGTGTTAGTTAATCCTTGTGAAAGTCCAACGTTTTCTCCTCCTTTTACAGTTACTTAGATGAAATATTGTGAACTGTTCTCATTTTAACGTGACTAAATGAGTAGCCTTGGAGGAATCAGTAAGTGAAAATGCTTCTTTGAAGACTGAACCATACTATCATGAAATATACATGTTCAACCAAATAATTTAAAATAACAGTAATCATAAAGAAGTAGAAACATTTTGCATTCCCTTAACACTAAGTTCTCCTCTCCTTCTTTTCCTTTCTCTGATTTATCCAAAATTTCCTTAGGCAAAGAAAAATGTGATATCATTTATTTTCTCGAGGGAAACATAAAGTTTGACATAATTTGTCTCCTTAAGAACTCACAGTATTATGCTCCAGTGTTATACAGATGCAGTGTGTTTATGTGGTACAGATAATAAGAATATTTTTGATATGTGACCCTTTGACATGCTTGTTCACAACATTCCCTACAGGAAGGAAAATTTTAGCCATTTCTCTCTTTCAGAGTGTTTGTGTCTGAATAGACATTATGGCATGGCCCGTCCTGCAGTATATCAAGAAAAGTGATTGTGGGGTAAATGCCCAGAAGTGTTGTGATGCTTGACTTCAATTGCTTTTCTGCAAAAAGTACCTGTAGAGTGCCTTGAAGGAGTTATTTCTCTGAAAGGGGAATTAATAAAAAACTGTAACCTGAAGAGAACTCCATAAATGCTGGTCAACGGGAAGTGAAAGGAGGAATTTACTGAGGACAGTATGTTCTAGTAGGTGGGATGGTATTAAATTTATGTTTTTCTATATACTTCTGAGACTAATCTACTTAATGTTATAGTTAGGGATTAGAGAACTTAATCTCTTGCAGAGATATGTGGTGGGTTATGAATATCTTAATGGCAACCCACAACTTTACAATCAAGATATGTATCCAGAGATGCAGGTGTTCCCTGCAAGATTTGTTCCATGAATAATGTCTACATTATCCAACAGTGAGTTGTAGATTAAAACTACAGGAGATCTTGGCTTGCCAAACTGTTTTCCTACTAGCTTTCTAATATGCAGAAAAACAGTGGAGCCATTAAGTTTCCTATTGAAAAATGCAAGGCAGTTTCATAAGTGTGTATGTATTTTCTATTTATGGATGCAGAAGAAAACAGAAGAATTAGTATAAGGTGCTTTCTACATTGTATGAAAAATACAGAGGTTTGAATGGCGCACGTAGTCACCGAAGACGAAAGAATCCTATTATCAAGGTACCCGACAGGAATCTTTGCTCTAAAGGGGAAGTCCTAGCAGAAAGTTACAATGAACTACTACATAAAATGATACAGAAGTGGAAAATTATGTAAGGCAGTGAAATGCTGAAACAAAGAGGAAGGAAAAAGAATAAAGAAAGAAATATACAGAAATTTAACCTTGATATTCACAAACCCCATTTTATTCTATAAAACAAGTAATGAAATAAATTTAAAAAAGAACACAATGTACTCAGGAGAACAACTGACCACAAGCTGAATATTTAAAGGAAGGAAGTGAAAGAATGAGAGAACTAAGTAACTATGGTGACTTCATTGCATCTAGATGTCTGAGTCTTAGATTAAGGAAATGGAATTATATACTGCCCTCTGCATATCAACAAAATGATGTCACAGTAATACTGCTGGACATCTGAAAGAAAATACTTGCAATCTGAGTGAAAGATTCAAACAAAAATACCTGATATGATTAAAAACAATTTCTGGACCAAAAAAGGCATTTTATGCTAGGGGTAATACAAGTGACCTTCAAAGTGTTGCTTGTGTTACTTAGGAAGAGAGGAGGAGAGTGATATGAGACGTATTTTGGTACTTATACCAGTGTTGTAGAGAAAAGAATTTTGTCTTTTTCAAAGAATATTGCAAACATTTCTCAAAAGATAGGTTAGGTAGGATCTTTGTTTTCAACACTTTTTACTGTAAGAAGTAGTTCTACTTGTTACAGAACTTACAAAATCAGTAATATCAGCATGGGGGCTTAAAGCTGCTGAGGCAAAGAGGTAAAAGCATATTATGTGAATGAAACTAAACCATGAATGCAATCTCTAATGTACAATGTAAATGAGTATATAGAAAATTTGGTAAACAAGCATTGGGCTTAGGACTTAAGACACTAAAGCACATGAAAGTAGAAGTATAGTAAAAAAACCTAACCACAGTATTAAATAATATTAATTATGATTTTAATGTTGAAAAAATAGCTGTACTCCAGGTGCAAAGCTCCTATATATGGAGTTTCTGTGATAGCAAAATCTATACGTGAAGCAGACATATAATAAAAAACAGAAAATTGAAGAAATGCCAGAAATTAAAAATCAGTAAGATGCAGAATAAAAAGGGAGAGTATTGCTGAAGTCCCAAGGGTGAGGATGAGAATTCTTCCTCCTTTATCATTTAGACCTGTGTATTTGCTAGATGCTGTCAGGAGTACTGGGCAAATTAAAGAACTATTTAACCGTAGTCAACACAATAAAATAGAAACAGAGACCATAAGAGAGGGAACATGTTTACTAAAGAGGAAATGCACAGTTTCTTACACATAAATCTAGTAAACAGTTTCACTGTAAAAAGATGTCTGGAATTATTGGTAAAGACAAAATGCCCTCAGTTGGAAGATAGACCTCAGGCCAAAAATTGCTTTTCTGTTGTCCTGTAAAAGCACATTCAGAGCTGCTGAATTGTAAACTGTAATTCCTTCCTCCTTTGTTTACATTATGCAAGAAATCTTTTGTACTGCTGACAAAGTAATAGTAACATAAGAGGCAATGTGGATTCTCATTGCAAAGCAACAGGAACTAATAAAAAGCATACAAGTAGATTTCTTCACACAGAACTAGTAATTAGACTGTAATAAAGTAGGTATCTCAGATTTTTACAAACAGTTATGACCTTTGCTCACAAACTAAGTTCATAACACAGCTTGGTTTTTCACTTAAAAGATATCATAAGTCTTGAGTCACTCAAAAATCACAGCAACAGGAACAAAAGTGGTTAGCATTGCCAGGTGGTGTGGGTGTCACTATGCTCCCACTTCAATTAACTTTAAAATAAAAAAATTGAATACAAATCAGGATATTAACAGCAAAGGAATGGAAAATTAATTCAGGAATATCCTGGGCATCCCAATAGCTGTCTGATTCTCTGGGAAAGCAGGAGACACCATTTCAGCCTGATGCCAAAATGATTTTTGCTTTTATTCTTCATGCACATATATATA
>WBMZ01008804.1:51413-158061 GCA_013400975.1 Atrichornis clamosus
TATTAAATATATATATTCATATGTTATTCTGTAGTTATAGTTTCTTAACTTCAGACCCTCAGTACTTTTCCTTTTAAGTAAACAGATTCCTCAGGGAATCTGGTCTAAGTTTCTTCTGAGACCCAAAGACAAGACACCATTCTCTCATAAACAACAGGTGTCTTCCAGAGACATTCCTCATAACTGGTGAGGAGAGGCACAACTAACACCCTCTTTCTCATAACAATTAATACCTTCCTGAAAACTGATAGGGACGAGCTAATTGGAGGTTCATGTCAATTACTTCATCATCTGTATTCCTAATTGGAGATTCTTATTAGTTATGATAACATGATAAACTTATAAAAAGCTGTACTAATCTGTCACGTGTGCATCTTCAGCAGACATTCTTGGTGTGTTGTGCACCACAGAAGGCCGTCATTAAAGGTAACTGTATTTCATCACCTAATCTTGTCCAGCTCTTGATTTATTTAGGGTAAATTGGCAACAAGCCCACTGCTCCAAACAGGGTCAATCCAAAATATCGTTCACCCATGTGAGTACTTGGCTATAGAACAGCTTTCTTTGTTGGAGCACAAGTGAAAAGGAGCTGGAGAAAGGACAGCTATGCAGCTATGGGGTTATACAGGTAAGATAGTCAATGACTGCATTTGATCTCAGAGCCGAAATCGCTGTGATGACTCTGATCCTCTCATCACAAATGTTTTCCTCTTTTTTGTCATCCCCTCTGTGGTCTACTGGCTGATGCTATAGCAGCCTTACTGCCTTAAACTTTCAGCTGCTGAGGGACAGATAGCTGCTTCCGGTATCCATTGCTAAATACTTAGCTAGACTGAGCCATTTGTCCCCTGACAAACTAGAGCAGCACTTCAGTAAATAGATTCCTCCAGTTTCTCTCATCCCTATCAGTTTGCTGTCTGTTATGTCTCCCTACAGAATGTATGATGCTGGTTATCAATATAGGTGAATAAACATGCAATTTTACTCTTTTCCATTTGATGGAAGCTGACAATCTTCTTTAAAATTAGACAAGTGTCTTGTAGAAGGTTAATTTTGAAATGTCATGGAAATACAGGAAGATTGTGTATATCTGAGTGCTTGTTATGCAGAAAGCTTCACAGGAAACGTTAAAGGCAGCAAACAAAAGAGAGTGAAAGAAGCTGGATTGCTGAGTACAAAAGTTGATGGTTTGCCCTCTCTTGATACACTAATGGAAAAAGAAAATTAGTTTCAAGAGTTTGCCCAAAAGGATTGACTCTGGTTTATAGCATCAAAATACATAACCTCAAATTCATCCTGGGAGTTGCTATGAAGATGAAATTTATCCTTTTCAAAATTTGACAGCATTTGTTCATCACTGTTGTATCAGTACTTGAGTTGAGAGCACTACAGTAGTGCCTCTACCTATCTTCCCAACTCAGAATTGTTTCTGTAATTTGTACATATTATCCAGTGCAAAATAAATGATCCTATAATAAGGATTTTAAGTTTCCCTTAGAAAGGATGTATTCTGTTTAATAGTTTTTGGTAGCTTAACAGATATTTTGGTATTTTTTATGATATTTAGCCCAGATTTTCTACATTCATTTTCATTTGAAAGTCTAGGATAACTCAGTGGCACTAGCATTCACACCACTCTTAGAAAACTCACAGTTTTAGAAATCCCACAAATTAGCATCCAGTAGGTAAGAGGACAGGCAGAGGAAGAGAAAGGAAGATTCTTTATCAGTTATCTGCAATCTCAGAGAAATAATGATGACAGATTCCTTAGAAACACTGCTGAGAATCAGCAGTAGTTCTTTTTTTGACATATTTTGGCTGCAACCCTCTGGATCAGCAAATATCATCTGAGGTTGCAAATTCTCCTTTATGCTTTTACAGAAAAGCATGTGGAATAAGCCAGGAAATAAAATGTAATACTGTAGGGATTACAAGATCTAAGGATGAGAATGCCTTTACTTTCACAAGAGTATTAATATTCTGGAGCATAGTGAGAGATCTATGCACTTAGAATAAAATCCTGATCTAAGGAAAAGAAGTAGCATATATTAAGGTAGGCTATTAAAGCCTTTTTTGTCCTTAGGATAGCCCTTTTAATGTTTTCCTTTTGTTCAGTGGTGCTAGGATTTTCAGACATGAAGTCAAGATGTTGTGTCTTGTCATGCTTCAGGCCTCAATAAAGAAGTGTCAAATTATGAGTGTAACTTCTATTGAAAATGGTGGCAAATTTTTTAAAAGTATTTAAATATTTTTTTCAGTGGTCTCAGTGATGGAAATAGTACGAACATTTGTTTATATAAAGAGAGAGTCTATGAGCTATATATACTGCATTTAACTTTTAAATTTACATTCTCTTATTGGGTAATAAGTCACATTTGTGATAGGCAAGTCATACCCTACATTTATGATTATGATTCTATATACATGCCTGAGAAACATACTTTGAATTGGCACATGGTCCTGTTTGAATTTTTTCATGATAGATGATTTTTTTTTAACTTGGTGTTTCACAGTAATATTACATTTGTTCATTTCATGCTGGGTGCTCATGACAGAAGCAAGAAGTGAAGTTCAGATCCTCTTGGGGATATTTCTAGAAGAACGGAACTGTGGCTTTTGCCTTCAACTATGACACAATTTCTATTCCAGGGAAATTAAAATTCCCCTACCCACTTCTATATGTGCACACCTGTACTCAGTATTCAGTCACAGAAGGATTTTAATAGAAAAGGAGAAGGGAAAAAATCCAAATAAGTACCTAAGCCCCTAATCTTAAGTATATTTGCAATTTTGTGGTGCAATTGGATCCTAGTAGAATGGGGCGTGACTGTGACTTACAGGAAATCACAGTTCCAAAACAGAGAGCATGCAATTTTCCTCACATAGCTCTGACATTGAAAATCAGTCCAAATTTCCTGTACTCTCAACATTCGAAGACTTGAGACCAACTTTAAGTAAGAACTAGCAGTCATGCTTAGGTGTTTGGTCATTCAGACAAGTGGAAAATGCTCAAATGCTATCTCTAAATTTCCCGGTTGAAGTGCCGTGCATTGCAGTGCATCATGTCAAGTCATTTTGTAGCACGTTGTCTAACAGAATGTGACTGATTCTATGCCTCAGAAACAGAAGCAACTGACAGTGCCTAATCTAATTCATGAAAACTTGACCTTCAGAAGATGTGCCTCGAGATTCATAACATGTAATATTTTCATAAATATTTTATTTTAATTTCTGTTGATCTAACTATGGACTTTTCTTAGGGGCTTGTCCCTCATCACAATTTGGTGTCACTCCTGTTCAGAAGTCTCTTTTAATTTCCACAGTCTTTGAACCAGGATTTTAATGTTTTTCCATCTTGCAATCACCTGAAGAGTTTATCTATGAATATTTCTGAAATTTGGTAGTGGAATTCTTAATATTTTCTTTGGAATTATCAAAGTTTAGATGTTATAAACTAGGCTCATATGTGGATATGATTAGGATGTGAATGTGTACTCTGCTTATAGTTTTCTCTCATGCATGCTTGTAAGTTGTTATATCTTTAAACAGTCCTTTAAAAATCTCAGTGAGTGTGGTAAATCAATTCATAAGCTGTAAAAGCTTTCTAATGATTTGGTTTCAAAGCAAAACTAAATCAAAAGAGTCTTGGTAATATATTTGATTCAATTGTGTTATCCTTATCTATTATCTTCTCATATTTTGTAATCTGAAAGACAATTTTAACTATGTGCTGTCACTTAAAGTTATCAATAGGTATGTTATTTATAAAATGAGCTAATAGGCACACAAATGTTTCATTCATTCTGTGTCCTATAGTTTAGTCTTTAGTAAAAGAAGATCACTGCAACTAATTTATCACAAGTTATTTATTCAAGATTTTATAACTATGAATAATAAAATTCAAAATTATAGGAAATGTTTCCCTTAAATAATGACAAAAATATTAATATATGTTTTGGACTTTAGTATAAGCTTTTTAATCTGAATGTCAGATAGTGTCAAGGAACTGATAGCTTTCTATAGGGACAGCATGTTATTTCAGCGGTTGCACTGAAATTCTGCATTTGAGCACTAAGAGGAAATCTGTGGTTGCTGATATTCCTATGAGAGAATTATTTTGCTGTGTTGCTATAATCTGGTATTGTACATTAGTTAGAACTAATCCTTATGAAATATCACCCTGAAGGTCGAAAATAATTCTGTTATGAATTTAAAACAAGTGTTTGAAGGGAAGAAAAGAGGTTTGCAAATACACAGCTCTGTCTCCTGCAAATCCCATGGGGATTCTCAACTGCTGACTCCTTATCTTAACGTGTAACATAATAACCAATTACTGTCAAAATGACCAGACCCACCAGACTCCTATTGCATTAACCTCATGCACTGGTTCAACAGAAATGTAATCAATCCATTCCTAAATTAATTACTAATTTTAAAGTTATCATTAAATAATATGATTCCAAAATTGGCATAAATCATGTGGTTAAGTATCGAATTAAGTTTCAAGAAAGGCAAGGGAGTAGCAAAGTATTTCATTATATTCATTTGCTCAGAGCACTGAGAGGTCATAATTTTAACCTTGTATGGGTCCAAACCATATGAAAATTATTCATGTCACCGAAGGCCAGCAATAATTCCTTTAATTCCACAGCATATTAATGACCAACAACGAATGAGCCCCTTAAGTGTTCCATTTATTGTCTTAAATATGAAAATGTTTTAGAGATTAGAGGGGAAATTGTTTGAATTAATTAACTGAACTGATGCTCAAGGGAACTGGTACAAGATTTCAGACAAAGGCTGAGAATTTACAATAATGACATTTCTTTCATGGTTATAAAATATAGTACCAGAGGGACTTTGAGGCACTCTTAACATTTTAGCTGATGTCTGTTGAGGGTTTGAGATTCCTCTGAAAGCATCAATTATTGCATGAAAGGCATCACATTAAAATAGCCGTGAGGCCCACAGATTTCACGACTGAAATGGGATCGGATAACTGACACAATGAAAATTCAGAATGTAAATGGAAACTATTAAAGTAATAGGATCATTTATGAAAAAATGTTTTTTTCAGGAAAGGTTATGTGAAAAAGACAAGAAACAGTACTGTGTTGAACAACACTAACAAGCAAACTTCTTTTTTACAATATCCACGTCCTTTTTGCATCGAGGCTGCAGAACTGGATGCAGTGCTCCACATGAGGTTTCACAAGAGCAGCGTAGAGGAGGAGAATCACCTCCTTCTACCTGCTGGCCAAGCAGCCCAGCATATGGTTGGCTTTTTGGGCTGCAAGCACACATGTCAGTTCATGTTCAATTTTTTACCCACCAGTATCTGAAAGTGCTTTGCAGGGCAGCTGCTCTTGATCAGTTTGTCCAGCAGTTTGTACTGATACTGGGGTTGCGCTGACCCATATGCAAGACCTTGCACTTGGCCTTGTTGAATTTCAAGGAGTTCAAATGGGCCTGCAACTCAAGCCTGTCAGGGTCACTCTGGATGGTATCCCCTCCAACTAGCAAAAAAGAGAGTAAAACAAGTTATATAAATCATCTCAGCAAAAAGGGAGATATAGTTGTTACAAATACTCTCTGTATTTGTCCAAAAGACTATATTTGTGTGGGTAAGTCTTGGGAGACAAATATATAGATAAGCCTTATAGGGAGAAATTATACTGAATTTTCTAATACAAGCAATATTTAGTTTTTTAATTTGCTTTAATTTCTGAAGTATTACCTGAAATATATACTTCTTTTAAAGACTCAGAAATTTTATGTATACAAGGAAGAACAAATTTGGATATAATTTCCTTGTTTGACTCTTGTAAAGAATGATCCAAATATGTTATGCAAGAATATACTGAAAAAGACTGAGTTACATCTATGTGTGATTCTATAAGGATTAAAGAAGAGAAAGTTCTTTCCAATCCTCTTCCCCTCCAAAGAAAAAAACCACCCGAAACGAAAATTGTAGCTCAAGATCAACGCTGACTATTAGTAGTCTGCTATGAAGAGCTCAGAAAGACTGGAAAAAAGCAGAAAGTCAGATACAGATATTGAGAAGCCCGTAACAGTGCTGTCACAATTTGGATCTTGAAACTGGAGATGCCTTGGCTCAATTTCATCTGAATAACTTCCCCATGGTATAACTGTTTAGAAAGGGTATGGAAAAAAAAGCAAAATAAAAAAAACCCCCAAATCATCATGTTATATCCCTGTCAATTAAGTATTTACCTTTTGCTGAAAACTCATGGTTTGTGTTCTGAACTGAACATTTTTTTCCCTCCTTATTCCCCTCAGGGACTCTGGAATTTTTCTTTGGCAATGGAAGACAGGCTTTTCAATCAACTTTTCTCTGTTTTGAAGTTACTGGCATTAAAAATAACATGACATCTATTCTGTGAACCTGATTTACAAGTTGAGTTTAGGTTCCATAACAGTCTGAAGTATCAGATACAAATTATGAGATACATCACAATCTCATTTAAGCCAGCTACAGACAAGTTATCTTCATGTGCAGCACTGAGATACAGAGTTTGCTCTTCAGTTACTCTTGGGTGAATATACTCTCCAAAAAGAAATGGGGAGACAGCACTAACCTGGGTCATGGATAGCAGAGACAGTCACCACCCAAGCTAGTGACAGGTCTATGTGAATTCACAGCCCTTGATTGCTGCCTGCTACCTTTTCTTGGTTGTTCACGGAGCAGAGATTACCAATGTCCTGAACTGTGTCGTGATTCTGTGATGTGAACAAACAAGAATTTACATCAACTTAATTTCAGTGTTGGCTGGTCTACATGGAATGGTCTCCTGACTGATGTTTCCAAAGGATAAGGGCTTCAAAACTCATGTAGTCATACATTTAGCAGCATGATAATTTTAAAAATGGAGTTTGCTGTGATAGTTCAGAAAAAACAAAAAAAAACATCTTGAAGACTGTACAAAAGACCCTCTTTTGGTCTGCATACATTTACTTTTCTTCTTTTACATACATTTTCTTTTTTCTCTTCCTGTATGCCACATCGCAGTTTCTTACACTCTCAGTTTGATCCACCCCCCACTTAACAGGGACATTCCCTCTTGTAAGACAGCACTGGCCAATGTGGCTAGCAGTGTGTCACTAGTATTTACTGGCACCAGCTCCTGAAGCTGAGCCACGCTTGGTTTGTACCAGTCTCAGGCCTGCAGAAAGTCCCGTCTCTTCTGAATTTAAAGGAAAGACAGCTAAACCCAAATAAAAACTTTACAATAAATTTATCTTCTCTGTGCTAACAGAGTAGTTGAGAAAGCATTGTCAATAGCATAATTTTCTACTGCAAAATGTTCAATGTATTGCAAATGGATTTTTCACACCAGGTTTCTGATGGCTAGTATATCCCAGGGAGCTATCTAGTTTAGTCTAATTTACACTGAAAAATGAATAACACTAAGGAATAGGCACATAATAAAAATAAATGGAAATACCTCATCACTGTAAATAATAGAAATAATCCATTATGAGGGGGAAACAAAGAGGAGCATCCCAAATTTTGGTCACACTATATAGTGTCTTTAGTTATATATGGAAGAGGTAATCTTTCAGATATCTGCTTGTATTATCCTACAGATTTTAAGTTTTCCCATTTTTTTTCCCTCTATATTTCAGCAAATTAAATATAAATTATTCAATTTAGCATTGCTTGCATATTCAAAGCCATTGACTGTGAATAGTTATGAATACGATAGCTTTAACCACTTACAGACTGGTGAAGTATATTGCTGATCATGTATGCACAGTGCTTTGTCATGATGAGTGTAAATTAGGAATACGTTTTGATCAGATGATTGAATCATTTCTAAGATGCAATTTGATAAATCAAATAACTTTGTTGCAAGAGAGAGAAGAAGAGAGAATCCAGAACAAAACAGAAAGGAGCATCATCTGTAAAAACTTACCTTTTCTTAGTTAATAGTAGTCAACCAGTAAAGCAAGTGAAGAAATATTTAATATAGTATTATCATTACTTTGACTAATGTATCAATATGAACATTAAATACTTATACACGTTGAGTACTGTGTGCATTAACAATTTAATTATACTCTTCAGTCTTTATGAAAAATTGCTGATCACTATTCACAGCATTGCGGGGTGTACATTGTTACAGAGTATATTGGTGTACATTGTTACAGAGTATATTGCCCTCCAACAAAATACTGAGAAAGGAGCTCTTTTTACCTCATGGACTTTATATTGTCATCAAGATTGGGTTGGTCTTACTTTTCAGTCCTGGAGTCCTTGAATTTTTGAATACCTATGCAGAAAATATTGAAATTCCTTATGATTATCACTCAGGTATTACCCCTGAAATTCAGCATTCATTTGATTTCACAATAACTTTTCACCAACTTGATTAAAACCTATTCATACAAAAAATCAGATTTGATCCATAAATAAATTAATAAACCTATTTTTAAAATTGTCTTTCAAAATAAATTTTCAGACTTCATTTTTTAATCCAATTTTATTTTTCTATAAACTTGTCTTTTTACTGTTAGCTAGGACAGTGAGATTTTGAATTTCCTTTTAAGGATAAAAATATTGGTCATTTCATTTCAGCCACAGTGAATCTTTACAATGTTACTCATATTGCATTGAAACAAAAGTAAAGCAAACATTTAACAGACTACAGCAAGAAATACCCTCAGCTGAATCTATCTCAGGTTCCACTGCTTTCACTAACAGGAATCAGTATTTTCAAAAGCTGATATGATAGAATTTGCAATTCTATCATATCAGATATTCCCAGTATCTGGGAAGATCGCATTGTTACCAAATGCTAGCAGATTTTTCAGACTGTGGAGGTCAGGTGTCCACCAAGCCATTCTATCACTTCCCTCAGCAGGATGCAGGGTGGGGTGAGAGAAAATAAGACGGAAAAAAACCCTTGCAGATCTAGATAAAGGCAGGTCACTAAAGCAAAAGTGAAGCAAATGGAAGGTGCAAGCAAAGGGAAAAAAGTCAAATGATTTACTCTATACTTCCCATCAGCAAGCGATGTCCGGCCACTTGTCAGGAAGCTGGGCTTTACCACATGTAGTGAGCGGTTGCTCCATAAGGTAAATGTTGTAAATAATGAATGTGCCCCCCTTTCCTCCTCCTTTCCCTTACCTTTTCTATCTGAGCAGATGTCATCTGGTATGGAGTACCCCTCTGGTCAGTTTGGGTCAGCTCTCCTGGCTATGTCCCCTCCCAGGATTTTGAGCACCCTCTCCTACTGGTGAGGGAGGAACACCGGAGAGAGAGCACTGGTGCTGTGCCAGTGCTGCTCAACTGCAGCCAGAGCCCTGCTGTGTTATCAGCACCTGTCTAGCCACTGATGCAAAGCCCTGTGAGGGCTGCTGTGGGCAAAACTATCTCTGTCTCAGGCAAACCCAGTACAAAGAGTAGGTTAAAAATCATCATCTGTAAGTATAAAAAACTCATAAGTATGGTAACTTATTCTGAAATAAGAGCATCTGCCCTGCTCTGTCAAATACTGTTCTCATGTTACACCAGCATGAATCTGGAAAGTCACAGCTAAATATGGCAGGGTTTGTTTTTGTACACACAAGGTAGGGCATAACAAGTTTTCATATAGAATATTGTAGACTTGTTGATAAAATATGAAAAAGCAGTTTTCAGATTTCTCATTTTTGATCTGTCCTCAAGACTCTTTTAACTATGCAGTATCACAGTAACACAGTTTAGACTGAAAATAAGTTTTGACTGTTGGTAGGGTTGATTGAATGCATTTAAATTTCCAAGATACTGCTGCAATGCCTGGAAGCGTGCTATTAATGCAGTGACTCATGTTTTGATCCAGTTATGTTCATCCAGTTTCCGCATATGTGACATGCATCGTACTTTAACACTGACAAAAAAAAAAAGAAAAAAAATTCTATGACTCTGAGAACTTGTCACATAAAACAAATGCACACCTTGTACAGAGAAACTGACCTAGAAATATATGTAACAGAGACTGCAATAAAAAAACTGAAAAACCCCACAAAACCCAAAATCAACCCACCAACCAAGCAAAAGAATACCCCAAAATAAAAAAAAAAAAAACAAGCCATTTTCTTTGACTATACATTTCTTACCTGGCCACAGGAAGAGTTGAATTTCTTGTTATTACACCAAATTTCAACAGATAGGGATTCATAACTGAAAGTTAGATCTGTGAAGTCTGTCCTCCAAGCACCTGTGTGGCAACTTGATCCCAGCCTACTAAAATGTACTTTATAAGGAATGATGAAACTTTTGATCATATGCCTCAGGCAAGCCCTCTTATCTTTCCAGTGTTAGGTTTCTAATATTAATTTCCCATGTATTATTCAAGTATCTAATAGGCATATGTCAGATTCTGTCTGTGCTTTAGAGTTTTCTATTCTCTGACTGGGAAATGTCTCTATGCACATAAACAGTATATCATGTGTCTCCTGAGCTTCAAAATTTGAACAAGTTGTGCAAAATGTATCATATTAACAGCATCACTATGTTAACTTGCTTAATTTTCAGAATGAAAATTGTTACTTGCAGCTTTTAGAGTACTTATTTCTTCCATGTGATACCATTACCCATTTCAGAAACTGAAGATGTGAAGACTCTGGAGCCACATTTGTGTAGGATCTACATTACCATTGAAATGCACCAAATAATGCTGTTGATGGTGGACACAGAAAAAGGAAAGAGAATAATTTGCAGATATTCCTCTTCCCAGCATAACTTGCAGACTTGAGATGTAAAAGATAAATCACATTTTTTTGTTCAACCTGAAACACAAGATGAAAGCATTATTTAAATTTTTGCATAACCACATTCAGTGTAAACTCACAGTTTTTTCCAAATGGTAATTCAAGAGAGATGTGAAAATATTGTGTCTGGGTCTTGAAGGTGGTAAATATTTGTTCTGGATTTACCTAATATAAAATATTCAAATAAATTAGCTTGACAGTAATGCATGCAAGGATCTTCTGTAGTTATGGTACTTAAATCATTAAAGTACTTGACTAGAAGTTTTACATATTTGAGAATCCATATTTTAATTTTTAACATGTAAACCAGTATATACTGAGAAACTGCTCAATACTGCACATACAGGTTTTCTTTAGTAATAAGTTAAATTGCATACTGCATACCATGTTTGAAGTTAAAGAAATGCAATTAAAATTAATGGAAATACCTTTTCTCCATTTAACATAACCATTTTTAAAATGCAATTGATGGAAGACCATGTTAAAGACCATCATTTTAGTGTACCTTCTGTGTAGATTCTCAGTGCTCTTCTTTCCTTAAATACTCATTTATTATGCTTTATGGTTTGCAGCAGACATTGCACAGATCCATTTTGAGAATTGTTAGCCTGTTTTTTAATCCTGTATCTTTCCAATAGACAGGAATAATGCTTGGGTTTTTCTAGGCTAATCCAATTACACCCTGGCAAATTTACTGAAGATAAAGGGTCAAGTTATTATTTAAAATGCTTTGTAGTGCTACTTTCAGGAAACAGTTTTAGTCCCTGTTACAGCAGTGAAGCTAAAATGATCCTTGCTGGAATGCAGCTTTGAATGTCACCTAAAAGCTGAAAACTGCTGTTAGGGTTTCACCTTCAGCTAATTTTTCATTTCAAGTGCAGCACTCACACAAATCTACATTTCGTAGCAGCTGCCATTTGCTGGAAGTAAAAATAAGGAAATCAGACATCACTAATATTTGAAGATGGAATCTAATGGAAATCGAATCATCCCACAAAATCCATTTGGTGCTTATTTATAGAGTTGGCCATGAGTTTATTGACACTTAGGAAAATAGGGTTTTCTTACTGCCCTCAAATGGAAACTGAATGAGTGTTTGCCAGTCCAACTATACAACTCTAGTTGTAACTGTATTTTGAACTTGCTAGATAAGGACTCATGATTTATAATAACACTTTATGTCTCCTAAAAATCTGGTTAGTACTTGGGAAAAAGCAGGCTTGGTGTTTGTCTTCTCACTTGCCTGATTTGGACTTGACAAGTGAGTGTGAAAATCTGCCAAGTGTGACTTGCTTGCCAGGATCTTGGAGTATTCACTACTCACCAAGCTGAAACTGGCATGGACTTTGTGAACCAAAAAACAGCTGACCAGCTGGCTAGTAGTCAAAAAAGACCACTGTCTCAATACCTGGTAAAAAATAACTCACATCCATTTAAGTCAGGATTGTTTTATTCTCTATTAATTCTGTGTGTATTTCAAACTTCTTAAATTAATGAAAAATGTATGAGGTTACTAAGTAAGAATAATGAAATCTTGGTTCAACTCATGTGATAGGATCTCTCTCACTGACTTTAGTGGGCTTGGAATTTTCCATGCAATTTCATAGGAAATATCTCCAACTGCTCTGGCTCAGGACAATCCCGCATGGCTGCTGGAGTCCAGCCCACTGCCCCAGGAACTGGGGCTTCTGGTCAGGCTAAGTGATGTGGCTGCCACATTCTTGTTTGCAGGTCCAACCAGTAACAAACCTGAGCGTGAATCTCAGAGACACACACATGGTCACAGGTGCACTTGCAGCTTTGAGAAGAGGTAAAGGAAGAAAAATTTTTTTACTGTAGAGGTAGGAACTGAAGCACTGAATGATTTTGGTACTTGTTCTGCATCTTGCATGTGCACAAGGCCTTCAGCAGCTGCCAAGGCATAGATGATTTAGTCCACTTTGCTCCCCACAAAAACCCTCAGATCTTCAGTAAGGTAGTTAAGTGACCTAACTATACCATACCTCCCTCCTCAACAAGATTATGTTGATTGCACATTTGCACTTGTCATCATAGTCCTTAACTTTATTTTTCAACTTACAAAATATTGCCGTTATTCTTGTTGTCTGTCAGACATTAGTCTAGTTACTGTCACTAACTTACAGCTGTATGTCCCACTGTGGCCTCCAAAACTAGTTTCAGTTTGGAATAATATTGGTTTTTTCACAATATTTTGTTTTGCTGATGCTAGAGCTTTGCAGTGTTTAATACATGAAATATTAATTATTTTTTCATCCTGAGAATTCAAAGTGTTGGTGATATCACTTTAATAACCAATGATCCCTTTATTTCAGCCTCTTTATTTCCAAATTTCTATTTCTGGGGAAGAAAAAGGGTAGGGTTTTTAAGCCCAATAAACCTACTTCCATCTTATTAATACAGGTCAATATATCTTGACCTGTTTAGTGTTGTCTATCCTTGTTTTTACATTTGAGATCTGTGGTATTACCCATTTCTGTGTTCTGCTTTGTCCTGTTGTATATCTTCTCTTGGAGCCCAGTTGGGGTTTTGTGCTCAGCATTAAAATGACTAAGCTCACTGATAGTCCTCTTCCCTGTAAATAAACAGTATTAGCTTTTTGCTTGCTTTTTTTCACTCAACAGTGTTTGAATGTCAAGGATTCATGACCAATGTGTTACCCTTCCATAGCAGAGTCTTACATTTTAGAATTATAGCTTCAATTCAGAGTTAGAGATTTTCCTTGCTGTGGCAAGCTAGATGATTCAGGATGTCCAATGGAAAATTATAGGCATTCATCAGCTAAGGCTAGGGACTCATATTATATTATAAAACCTTCTGTTTCTGGATGACTGTAAAGTACAGCAGACAGAAATTCTCCCATTGTACTGCTAAGGGACTTCTTGGTTCACAGGAAAGAAAAACAGGGATACTGACATTTTTTCTTTCTTTCCTCCCTGTTCTTTTCTTTTTCTCAATTTTTTTTTTCATTTTTCCTTTTTTATTTTTTTTCCCCTATGAAACCACAATCTTCCAGGATACCTTAATCAGAGGAATGGGTCAAACATATTCCAGATTATAGTCTGTGCTTGTTCAGTGTCTGCGTTAATTTCCAAAGACTTTGACAGTTATGATGCATATAGGCTTCCAAATGGCTAGGAGGATGGGAAGCTGTGCTTTCTCTATTGATTGCTTTGGATTGAGATAGAAGAGAGAGTTGGCTGTAGCTGTTTCCTAGTGTAAGGGTGAAACCCACAGGAAATGGGGTTTTTTTGACACAACTGTTTGGTTCACTGCAGGACAATGAAAGAGGTTTTTTATTAGTTGCAATAAAAAATAGCTTCAACAGTCATCCTATACAATGTCAGATGATTGCTGTTATCTTTGCTAACTCTTTATGTGTTTAATCTATTTCTTTGTATTCTTGTATTTATGGGGAAGATCACACAGAAAAATGGGAAAGCAGACTTTCATGAATTGAGCCTAAGCAGCAGTTACTTTTAGCTTTTTTCAATCTGCTAGCCATTACTTTGATGATTCTGCTAAAACATTGGAAGGTTTTTGAAAGAGTGTTTCAAGCTACTAGAATGCTGTTCAAGTAGCAGTGTGTATAAAAATTTAAGGATTTATGCCTTGCACTGAGCAAGACCTCAAGTACTTACCCAGATGTGAAAGTAGAATTCTCAAACTAAAGTCAGTAGAGTGGCAGATATGGACTTTCATCAGTTTAGGTACCTACCAGAGGGTTGCACCTACATCCTTAAACTGCTGCTTGCACATAATTGACTACATCTTCCTTAGTGGCATAACCTTCTTGAGCTAGAACACATGTCCACAGTACAGGAATGTAGTGATTAATATCTTGTTTTCTTGATTTAATTCACTTTTTTGTCTTTTACCAGTATATGCTAACCTTTAGGCTTGCAGGAGTGGAATGAACTGTTCTACATTGCATGAATTAAGTAACTGAATGACAGAGAAAGGGAGGCATGTTTATATGACTCTAGCATTCAATGGATATGGCCCTCTTTTGGCAGAAGATACCATCTGGATTTAGTTTCATCCTCATTGTATACTTCCGCAGAGATGTAGGAAGAGACATCTCAATCCATGTCCTCTGCTCACAGAGTTTTATAATACAATATTGAAGGCATTCAAGGAGAGGGAATTTGTGGTGCTGAATCCCTGATAAATATTGATTTTAATGAAAGGAAAAGGAAAAGTAAATTCTGCCTTCAAAAGGCAAATTGATTAAAGTAGAAAAAGGAAATTAGTAGAAACTTTCTCCCAAGAGCTGGGAGAAAATTATCCTAAACAACTGAGATTAAAAGTAACTTCTAATTTACTTCTCCTCTATGCCTACGGTAAAGGTTACTGAATGTGTTATGTTAGGTGTATCTCGTCAGAATTCTGGAAAGGAAATGCTGGAGTCTTTTCAATCTTGTGGAGTTTTTTGTATTTTATTTTAATTTATTTTAATTTTATTTTTCCAGATAGAGCTGTACCACCTCAATGCTATGTCAATACATTCATTAGGTAAATGCACCACAGAGCTGTTGTTGTTATCCTCAAACTGAGCTTGTGAATTAAGGAAATTCAGACTTAAACTATGCATATGAGAAACCCTACTATTGTGGTGTAGAAAAGAACACTGCTAAGGCACTGCACACAAGATACTAGAGGCTTCAATAGTCATGTAATTATGATGAATGCATTGGTTCTTACAAAAAAATTTAAAATTTGGGCTTTGATTTTCCTACATCCACACTTACTCTATTACATGAACAGTTGCAACTTTTATCCAGTAAAAATTCACTTTGCTACCATGGCTGTTATTTTACTTAAAATGCAAAAACTGTGTAAGATATATCTGCTTGTGTATATGAAAAGAGACATACTTTTCCTTTTTTCTCCTTCCTTTTTTTCCCCCTCCTTCTACTCCCTGGTGGAGCTATGTAAAGGAAAAACCTTCTTATTTTCATTTCCCATAGAAAGTGTTTTTTATCCCAGGTTTCATTTGCAGGTTTAGTCAATAACTGTTCTTTGCTGATGTCACAGACTATTCCTTAAAAAAGCACCATAACATAAATCCAAAAACTGCTAAAGCTTCCAGATGGGATTTGAAACATAAATTGCAGCTGGAAAGTTCTCTTAGACACATATTAAACCCACTCCTGTTACTTTGTAATAAGAATATATACATGTCTCTTGTTTAGATAAAATAAAAACTTCCAATTTTTATCTGCAACTTTGAAATAAAGCCCTTCAATATATGTTTAAAGATATTTTTCTCTCAAATTATGTTTGGATGTTTATGTTGTGACAGCATATCTTTCTTCTAAATCAAGATGATTGTAAAAACAGTGAAAAAGTGATCAAAGCATCACTGAGCTGTTTCTAAGGTGAAACGAATTTCCTAGAACCCAAATTGTATAATTGATATATGTATGTCCTATTACTTTTTTATTAATGGTAAGTAATAAGGTAATATCTTCAGTTTTAATCAGGACATTGTTAAGCCACAAGCTTTTATGCACAAAATTTGTTAAGAAGCAGAGGCAGCACACCTCATATATATTTAAAAAATGACAATAATTTATTGTTCATATAATGGAAATCTTTAGAATCTAATAATTCTTAGTCCAGACTGTATTGTTATTGAATAAACACTAATAATGCACTTAAAATTGTTATACACACATTTAATTTTTGTATATTTTCGTGATGAGATAGTCCTTCTTCTCTGGGCTGTGAGGTTGGAGGTTTAATTCTAAGTGTGGGGTTTTAAAGTGAGTCATTGGCATCCACAGTCTTTCATCAGCAGGAGGAATGTGGTGTTCTTGTTGATGATGGTTCCTTCCTTACTCTAGGATTCATTCTTACACGTTTGCCTGCACACTTTCATACTTTCACTCTTTCTTTAATCCGAAGCTCCAGGTTACATCCAGATCTGCCATACATAGTGACTTCTGGTATGTTTGACATCAGTCTTGTGTTCTGCTTGTAACTCCTAAATGCATTTCTGTGCAGTTCCAGGTCTGCATTTCTTTAACTGACCAAGGCTGAGTTGTTTATAAGTCTTTGGCCTCTGGTGCCAGACCGTGCCAATCTCTTACCATCCTGTGTCTGTACTTCTCAGTGCTGCACCCTGTGTCTCCCCTTCTCAAGGCTCCCAGTGTCCAGGTCTGTATTACTCTACACTAGCACATCATGTGAGTCATAAATATCTCATTATACATGAAATAACTGCTTGCTACTGCTATCTGCATAAAAATAATATATGATAATAATATTATGATTTTATGATTCTACAATACAAAGATAAACAAAAGTGAAACAAACGAGCCATAGACACCTGCTCACTCAGTTACAGGTAAACCAAATAAAACAAAGTTGCAGACAAAGTCTGGCCAATCACAGTCCTGGAGCTGTGTAAATTAAGTACAAAGCTTTTTAATAGGTTTGACAGTACCTTCGTACAGGCCATACTCTTACAAAATGAATGGTATACCTGTTTTTTCATACAGATCAGCAACTGTCTTGCAACATACATTGATCATTAGAGTACAAAGTGAATAACTCTAGCACTTGTAATACCATCACAGAGTTACGATTAAAAAGCAAACTACTTTTTCCTCAAAATTATGCTTGAAATTCTTACAAATGAACTCAACCCAAATCTTATATGCTGTTCCAAAGAATAGGAATTTGCAGAAAGGAGTGCTCCTAAACGTCATCCTAGTTAATACATCAGTGCTGAATAATGACATAGCAGCACCATTTAGTATAACATACTTAATATCCCTGTTAAATGAGTATTAACCAAAATATATTTAGTTAAACGAAATCTGGTAAGTAGGCAGATTATGAAACACAGTATTCTTTCTATAACTTCTAGCATATTAAGCAAAAAGCCTGTAGGATAAAGGGATATTCTGATGACAATTTTGAAAGAGCGAGGATAAATGGAAGAAAATTCGAGCCATGCTTGACGTAATAAAATGTAGAGGTAATATGTACATAATTCTTTTTTCCAGTTATCCAACAAATCAGTAAGAACAGACAAGCAGCTTTCTTTTTCAACATTCTCTCTAATTTGATGTGCTCAGAAGACATGGTCTACAAGATATGCTTTTCTGTGGTGCAGGAGAAAGACCACCTAACAGCAAAAGTTTTTGAAATCTAAGAAAACTGAAGAAGGTGAGTTACATTTGGACTGATGATTCATATTTAACCTTCGTGGTTTGCTTGCTTGCCATATGCCAGCATGACTAACCCAAGGGTGCCAAAAATTACCATTGATCAATAGTTTGAAATTGCAGCACTTGAACTTTCACCTTTAATTCTGCTGTGCTGTAGTATGTGTTCACATATCAGCCTTTTAGAATTATTCATTCTGGCTGCAGATAAGCATTGCTTAGACATCTGCAGAATGTTAAACACATGTTTCTTTCCAGCATGGAATAACAAAGCCAATTTCAGTATAGAAACATGGTGGAACTCATATATTCACAATTTAAGCAGACAGTCTGGGACATTAGTACCTCTGTGCAGTCAATTTAAATTTTCCTTCAATTCTGATATTACTAAACTTTTTGTTTTAAAATAAGCATTGTTATGTATATGAGAGGTGGTGTGGGTGTGATTTGATCCAGAGACTGTTGAAGTACATGCAAAAATTTACAGTGACCTCAGTGGGCTCTGGAAAGGAGTCACCAGACCATGTTTTCAAAGAGTCTTTAAATCTTCAAAGACTCCAGACTTCTCTCTGCAGTTCTGAAGTGCAGTGCTGGGCTTTTGCAAAGTCCTGCCTAATGTGTGAATAAGATCAGTCAGTAACAAACGAGTTTGCATGGCTAAGGCAAAATCCGACTTTTTCAGTAAAAAGAAGATGGATAACTCTCAAAACAGATCCCTATGTAACCTAATCATTGTTATAAGAAGCAATGGTTGAAACATAAGGTGCGCAGTATAATAAAAGTGATGTTCATCTTTTAATCTTTTAAGAGATTTGGAAGAGGAAAAAAACTTTCACTAAATTAAAGCAAATTTGGTCATAGCAACACTGACTCTTCAACGTAATTTTTCCTGTTTAGTCCAGGTACGCAGTGTGAGATTTACTTAACTTTAGTTGTCTAAGATTTGGCATCTGATCTAAGCTATTTAATTTATTTCTTGCTTCTGTCATCCAAAAAAGTGTGGCACCTCTAGATGGTAATTTATCCTCCTGCTGTTTTAGACACCTACACAGGACTTCCCCTCTGGAAGTGTTTAACTTCTTCTACTGACTGTGCAAATTGCTTAGATAATAAAAATAGGCTGAACACCTATGCATGGGTAGAAGTAGATAAAATGAAGAGTCATTTTTAATGACACTCCACCTTTAATATACATAGCTATAGTCATTTCAGAAGAGGTTCTGTAACATTCCAGTACAATTTAAACTGTGTACCATTATTGCTAGAGGGATACTAATATCTCTAGACTTTTTATTTGACATATGTGCTTGCTTATTAAAAGCAAAGAAAAAAAGAAATAAGTCCTTTGCTTTCCTGTGTTTAGTCTTCATGTATTACCTCTAGTTCAACACCAAGACATTCTTTGTGTGGTTGGCAGGCTTATTTGGAAAAGAAATTCCATGGCTTCATAATGCAATTTAGAGAAATTTGTCAGATCAAGAGTAGCTGCAATTCAAACTTTTTTCTTCCACTGGTGTAATGAATGTAATGTGCAAAAAGTCTTCGAAGACAGAGCAAAGTAGTAAATACTAGAACTTGGGGAAAAAGTCATTAACAGTGCCAATCATAGGAGTCATTACTCTGGTCCTACCTAGCCTGCAGCTTCGCAGTGCTTTCTGCTAATAGATCTTGGCTAGTGTCTGAAGTATCAGTGCCTGCAAAGCTCTTATTTCAAAGGAAACAGAATCGCTCTAACAAGACTAGATATACCACCTTTTATCATCAGTACTGCTACTACTGGCTTACCAAAAGAAAAGGCAAGTAGTTCTGAGCATTTGAAGCTTACCACATGTCTTTCAGCATTTATGGTAAAATATATAAATAGAAAGAACATAATAAGTAAGACTTTTAATTACTTATTTCATCAGCCTGTATGTCTTTCTTAGTTCACTAGCACTGTTTTAAAATTACGTTATCAATTATAAATATGTGTTTAGTAGTTAAGAACAGTATTAAATGTAAATGCTGTTCTAAAAAAACCCCTTTTTCCAGTCTGAAAATATAAATATTAGAAAGATCTATCTATCTATATGTGTACACATATAATTCTGCATTTATACATGCATCAGGGACATAATATAAGGTTTGCCACCATTCAGTTTGAAACATGTTCCATGCATATTTATTTTAACAGAAGGTGAGCATTTTATTCAGAGAAATATCTGAACTTTAAATACACACCTTAAGACTTCCACCTTACTGGAAATCTTTGGTTTTTCTTTTTTTTTCTTTTCTTGGTGTGTGGGGTTTTTTCCTACCCCCCACTCCTGTTTCCTGGAGTTTATTACAGTCTGATGACTTTTTGATACTTTTTTATGTATCTGGCACATTATAACACACCTACAATAAAACTCAATTCATTATTTCAGTCAAAGACAATAACTTATGTGTATAGACAGTACAATAAAGGCACCTAGTGACTATCTTCTTTCTGTTTATTTTTTTAAGTTGTGAAGTTGTAGCAAAATTTTTCTCCTTTAATGTAATTCATTTTGTATGATTTTTTGATTTATTTAAAACAAAACTTCCAGTTGCATGAGTATTAAGTAGTTGTTTCACTACTGTCCTAATATAAAGCCAAAATGAATTGCTTTAAAGAAGGACATCAGGGGAAAAAATAAAAATTAAAAAAAGATTATATATATGTAATTTTTGTATATCTGTGGATACCATTTTTCAGGTAAGCAATCAACTGGATGTCAGGGTATCTCTCCATTTTATTTTAGCTGACAGTTTTTCCTGTCTCTTTCCTCAAGATAAAGCAGTTGGCACAGCCTTTCCTTCAGGAGACTAGTAGAACAGATTATCAGAAACACTATCTCTGACGTTTTATGATAAAGACATAAATATTTTTGTTCCTCTTATGTTTGTCTTATGCATATCCATGTGAATCTAATTCTATATCTGGACACAATGCAACACAATAGCAGTAAATATTACTGCCAAGAAAATGGTATTCACGTCCTGTGGGATGGTCTGACATCTAGAAATATTGTCCTAGTCAGAAATTGAGGCTAATAATGAATATTTTGTTTGAAACATATTTGGAAATGTTTTTACTTCTATAGTAACAGTGTGTAGATACCGTGTTGGGTTCAGTTAATTCGAGGGAGTGGTAAGGGTGAGGTACACATGCCTAAGTCAGCCAACTGGCTTCTCCCTTGTGCCAGTAATAGAATAGAGAGAAAGAAAGAGTGAATGAGGCTTCTACTATTGTCTCTGTTGTGTCAACTATTGCTGGGAAGTGCTGAAGTTGCCCTGCCTATGGGTCAGCTCCTAGGGAGCCTACCTGGCCATGTTAGACTGAATGCTAACTTTTAGACAGCTAAACCTGAGAGACACCCACCTCTGAACTGGTACCTCTCTGGCTGAAGCTGAGGGAAGGAGGTGAAGTCAGGCTGTACTTGGGAGGGATGTATCCCCCTCTTTGAAAGCATTTCTCATCTGTGGGATTACAGCCCAATATCTCTATCTGCATCCACAGTTGATGGGAGACCATGAGATCACAGTGAAGCCTACAGAGTGTTGATGTTTTTTTCCAGAGAAGTACTAGAGATTCTGACAGTGTGCTGGTGTCTCAGGGGCCTGTGTTAATTAGTCTTCATTGAGGCTTGTCTGCCACTCTAGCTCTTGTGTTACTGTAGTCTTCTATACTTAACAATGTAAGTACTTAATTGCTGATGTCAAAGGAGCCAAAATAAAAATGCTGCTACAGATAATTTTTGTCATATGATTTTTCAGTAGTTGAGACTAGTGCAGGTTTATGTTATACTTGTAAAAAGCTCTTCTGATGTAGTGTTCACAATATAGAATTTGCATTATTTATGAATCACAACATAGGTATAACTGTATGACATATATTATTATAAGAAAGTTATACTTTTTGTATATATATGGCTATGCTATCATAAAGTACAATATTTTATCAATGGCAGGTTCTTACATGTGTGGTAAAATAAAAAATAATGAATTCTCTTGATTGCTTCTCAAATCTTCTAAAATGTCAAGAAATAGTTTCAAGACATACTTTTATCAGTGGCCAGTTTTATGACAGACTGTGACTTTCAAAGCCTTTTATGTCTCACAGCAGTCATAACTAGACAAAACAACTTACATTTTCTGAACTTTAAGATTGTGTGCACTCCATGACTGTAAAATAAAGTGAAGAAAGATGGTGAATTATTTTATGTATAAGAAAATATATATTATTTGTTGCTATATTTTAGTTATTATGACTCACAAAGCTGGAAATTACAGGAAAATTTGTAGGCTGGTGTTCTGTTAGTGATGGCTTTATTGCATAATGTTCTTCTCAGGAACCCTCCTACATCTTGTGGCTATAAACCTTGCTGTGCTTCATTCAGTGGGTTTTCAGGAAGTGCTTTCAGAGACTAACATTTGGGTATTGTGGAGAGTTTAAGTTTCTCAGTGAATTTCTTCCCATCTGTCACCAGGGAGACGCTGGGGGGAGAAAGGGTGCAGCCCTCCTACGTGAATAGTAGGTGATTAAGGCACAAAGGAAGTGGATGATCACCCTGGCCAGGCCACTGAAATGGCTTTGAAGCACAAAGGGGGTGGGGGAACTGTGGGGGGTTTTGGGAGCTTCCTTAGCCGGGAAGGAGTCTGACTCTCTCTCTCTGCTCATTGTCGTGGTTTTGCTAGACCTGGTTTTTTGGTAGCAGGGGGGCTGCAGGGGTGGCTTCTGTGAGAAGCTGCTAGAAGCCCCACCATCATGTCCTGCAGGGCCAATGTCTGTCTGGCTGAAAAGATGGACATGCCACAGGCCAATTAGAAATGGTAACACCTCTGTGATAACATATTTAAGAAGGAATTGAAAACAATTCTAGTTGCGCAGCTAAAAATGGCAGCCAGGGAGGAGGAGGATGTGAGCTAAAAGACCAACATGGAGAAGCACCCACGCCAGGTCAGAAGAAAATACAGCAGGGCCGGAGTCGAGATTCCTCTGCAGTTGGTGGTGAGACCATGGTGAGTTGGGATGTCGCCCCTTGTAGTCCATGAGGAGCACGGGAATGCAGAGCCCCCTTTGCAGATGCTGGAGCAGGGGGATGCTTAAAGACTGCAGCCTGTGGAGGAGTGACGCACGCCGCAGCAGTTTGAGGGCCACTGTTGCCTGTGGGATGGACTTTGGACTTTACTTTCCAAAAGGGGACCCCATCATTCAGCAGGGGAAGACTCCAATCCTTGAGAATATGAAGACCTGGCCTAACCTTAAAAAACCCCCTAATTCTCTGTCTCCCTGCGTCGTTTGGGTAGGAGGGAAGCAGGGAGGGGGAAGTGGGGGGGGGGAAAAAAGGTGCTTTCTTTTCCCACAGCTCATATTGCTTCTCAATTTTTCTTCTTTTTCTGGTATTATAATAAATGTAGTTTCATATTTTCAAGTAGTTTGCTTGTTTTGCCTGTGAATTTTTTCTCTTGAGAGTTTACTCACAAACCTCGTGGAGGCTTTGAATTTTTTTTCCTTCCCTCTCCTCTGTCTGGCTGCGAGAAGAGGGAGGAAATCTGTGAGCCTGGGGAGTTCCTGGCCTCTGTCTGGCCAGGCTCAAACCAAAACACCCCTCTTGGAGTGGACGTGTGTGTGGGTTTTGGCTGCCTGCTTGCAAGCCTAGCTGCCTCTGGCCTGAGGTTTCCACTTCCACCAGTGCCGGGACAACCACACCATTTACTGCTTATCACCGGCCAGGAGACCCACCCCCATCTGCGTGGGGGCTCCAGGGGGAAACGGGTCTCCCCACCTCGCCTCGTCCTCCAGAGAGAAGCAGCCGAGCTGCCTGTCACTGGAGACCTTAGCTGCTGCCACTGCTAGGAGACTGCACCAGCCACATGACAAAACCTGGGAAAACCCAGATCTCTTCCCTCCCCCACCTTCTCCCTGCCTCTCCCCCTGCGCCCACCATTGCACAGAGAGATTCCCCAGCCTGGGCTGGAGCGCACCCTGCAGTAACGGGGGACTCATCGCAGCCTGTCCGCTCCACCTGCCTCACCAGCGCCCCCTGCAGCTGTGAGTGAGGTACTGCAGCCTCCCTGCCTCACCAGCGCCCCCTGCAGCTGTGAGTGAGGTACTGCAGCCTCCCTGCCTCACCAGCGCCCCCTGCAGCTGTGAGTGAGGTACTGCGGCCTCCCTGCCTCACCAGCGCCCCCTGCCGAGTGTGGTTGTAACTACACCACATGGGAAACCACGTGACATGCGGGAAGTCTGTTTCTGGTTTTTGGTTGTTGTTGTTGTTATTGTTGTTGTTTGTTCTGTTGTGTTTTACATATATATTTTAGTAAAGAACTGTTATTCCTTTCCCTACATTTGTACTCATAAGACCCATAATTCCAAAGTTACAATAATTTGGGGGGAGGGGTCATTCCTTCCATCCTAGCTAGGAAGGTTCCCACTTTCCTTGGCACACATTTGTCTTTTAAACCAAGACAGGTGTCTGTGCCAAGACATGATATGGTATTGAAGTTTCTGAGATTCTAAAAGTGCCAAAAACCATGCTGGTCTTTTCAGGTTAGAAAATACATGTCACACAGGAGACTCTAGAAGACTAACCCATTTAGAGGGAATTAATGGGATCCCTCAGAATTTCTCCATTACTGTAGTCTCCTATGACAAATTATACAAGCAAAGAAATGAAATACATCTTTACAATGATCTCAGCTGGAGGCTCAGCTCATAGAAATCTGTTTTTTCTCCCCTTTAGTTCCCCAGCTGGCTGATTTCTTTAAGCTGCTGCACATGTTAATGTATTAACCAACGCTTCTTTCCTAGAAGGGCAAACCTGATCATGATGTGTGAATGAAATAATATCACAGGAAAAAAGATGAACATCCTGGCACGTAAATTACCAAATAGCAAATTGTAGAGGCAAAAGTGAAGTTCATGGACTGAACAATCAAAAAACTTTTCCTACTAATCCAATTTAATAGAATAATGGTCTAGACATATAGATATAAGTGTTGAGGTTTTTTATTAATCCTATTTTTTAAAGAACTTCATAGATCTGCTTTCTGGAAGTTGACTCTATATTGGGCTTTTGTAACTTTCTTTCTTGCATTTTCCTCCTTTTTTTCTCCATTTATAAACTTTTTTCCCCTCAATAATATGCATCAAACACCAAATACAAAAATTTTCAGCACGAATCTTTGTCAGATCACTTTGCAACTGAACTGAATTGCATCACTAATTTGGGTAGCATTTGGTAGAGAAATTGGCATACCCTACTCACTATACTGAAAAGAGCAGGCAGGCTTGAAACTGATTTTTTTTTAAAGAAAACAGCATACAAACATTTTTCCTTTTGGAAAACTTTTTTTTTTTTCTTCTTGAATATAATATTTTTTTCCCACCACCTGCTTGTTTTCTTTAGGCGTTACTTTACAGTGTGGATTTATTTTCATTACTCCACCATATGTTTGTTTTTTTTTTTTTTCCCAATGACTATACGCTTATTTATGCTTCTCCTTTCTAAAACCCTTTCACCTCTATCATCCCCTGAGATTGGCTGGTTAGTAAAAAGCAGTTTATTGACAGTACATATGATACCTTTTGACTTCCATAAGAGCCCCTTGCTTCTTAGGTTTCAGTCTAGCTTTTATGGTGGAAACCCACCCCAAGATTCATTTGGAATATCCATTTTCTATTTTTGTATTCACTAGAGTTACCATACATTCAAGTTAGGCAAATAAGAAATTGCAGCTCTAGATTTGTAGAAGCAGTGACCAGTCACTAGAGACTGATACGTTTACACACACAAACATACACATACACAGAACTTTCTCCCCTGCTGCTGTTTTTTCGAATACTGTTTATTTAAAGATAAAAACAATTAGCAATGCTTGGCATGCCTAGATTCCCAGGCCTCTCTTTATCACTCACATGGAACTTAATATCTACAGGGCCCTGCCAGCTCTAAGATGTGGATGGCATAATAATGAAAAAAAAAGCAATTAGAAAAAAATCAGTTTTATTTGAGAAAGAATTTTTAACTAGGTATATATTCTATTTCAGTGTTCCTCCTTCCAGGTAAAATTTCAAATATTTGTTAGACCTTTGACACCATTTCCATGTGCTGGAGAAGAAGATGCTCAGGTTGTAGGAGAAAAAATCCCAAAGCAAATAACTTACATCATTTTTCTGCAAGTATTGCTCAGGATGCCCTTCACTATGAGGGGTTTTTTTTGTTAGTTTTGTTTGTTTGGGGTTATTTTCCTTAGAAAGTCTACTAGAGATTCCTGAAGACCATTTAATTAATTAGTCAAAGATAAAACAAACCTACAATTCACAAATGGCAACTCTGTCTTCATTCTGAGATGTATTTAGCCATATTTTGCTCTATTTTCTGATAATTTAATTCTTTTTCACTGCCTTGCTAGCTAATAATTTTCTCTTTGCAGGTGTAAAGTCACTTTTTATGTTGCACCCGACTTCTCCGGTCCAGACTCCTCTCAATCTCATCATGTTCAGGGGTGCTGTCGACTCTTCTTTCCAGGCCTCACTCTTTATAGAGAGGCAAAAGACAGCGCTAAAACACTGCCTAGAGAACCTTTCTGACAGAGATAAGCACCAGCTGTTGCATTACTCCACTGGGGTTTTTTTTAAAGGTTACCTCTGCTGGAGAGCTCAGAAGTTGACTAGAAAATATTGAAAGGAGTAATGATTCTGTCAGAGTCTGTCTGGTGTAAGGAGGTAGTGCAAACAAAGGGTTCACTCTTGCATATTTTATCTATCCCAGTGGCAATACCCTTTCTGACCTAATCAAATCCTGAACTCACACTAAATCACTCTATAAAGGACTCTATATGATTTGGGGAAAAATTTCAAGATAGACTATTAAGTTATTTTATAATTTTTACAAATTATGTGCATATTCATTACTGTAAGAAGAAAAACAAAAAAGGCATGGGAAAATATGTTGCAATGACTTGCAATTAACAATTTAGATATCATTAATCTACTATGAATTTACTTGGCTGTAGTGCAAGGTCTTGACATTTTTATATACAAAATCAGCACAGGTGAATTTAATGTAGCTATTTGCAGCTACCTTCTTTCCTAAGACACGTAGTGGTAGGATATTATGGCAGCATTCCTACATAGTCAGCAAAGGATGCCACAAAGATATGGTATTGCCAATGCATGCAAATTTCCATTCCCCTTTGATAGATGAGAAAGAAATTGTTAAACATATTAATCACATCTGAAGATATAGATTCAATTTATTCTTATTGCTATAATTTGCTATTCTGGATTTTTTTTCCTTTCAGAATTTTACTCTGATTTTGTTTAGTGATTTATTTTTTGCACCAATAAAGTTTCTAACCATCTTAGATTTCTAGATGCAGATTTAAGTCTGTTCAACACACTTTAGAATTGCACACTTTGTCCTATTTCTATCAAAGTGTGGTTATGCATATGAGAGGCTAATCTGTCCATGTTTCTATTCATGATAGCCTTCAGGAAACTCCCTTTATTGAAATAAAGACATTTCAAGCAGTGAGAAATTTGAAGCTTGTGACCCATATGGCTTTCCTATTGGGTCAAAAGCCCAAATACTCTTACCAGCTGATGTGACAAGGAAAGACTGTAGTGAAAATGTTCACAGTCAAAAAGAACATAAACTATTTCCATGCTTGCTGTTGCTTTGTGCTGAAACTCTTCCTGATTAAAGTGCTCCTAACTGCTGAAAGGAGTGGTTTGATTCTGACAATTGCAGGCATGCACATACTTTTCTTCCTGTTTTCTTCCTGCTATGAAGAAAATTCTTTTTTTCTTTATTTTTCTATTTACTTGTTAGAAGATTTTTTACACCTTCAGCTCTTGTCTTACCATGTTCCTGGAAATGAAACAGGAAAAGAAACAGCAACAAGTAGAGTTCTCTGAGGTGTGTTTTATGGCTTACAGCAGTGAATATACAAGTAGACATGCTGCTACTGGTATGTCCAGCAGTTGTCAGTGGTGCCTGGTGTTACAATTGATTTGTTCATATGTAGCCACCTCAGATTATGCAAGACCTCTGTAAATCTAGTACAGGGTTGCTCAGAACCTTCCTGTTTTGGCAATTTCTTAAAAAATTTGATAGCTTACCTTGCAGTCTGTGGGGGAAAAAAATGTTTTCATAAAATGTGTCAATCCCCACTACAGTTTAAGAAAGTTGTCAGACTTTCATACGAACTCTATGCATTCTAATTTAGATTTTTCAGTAGATGTGACTGTAGCTGTGCTCTGTGATGGCATAAAATGCAGGCATTTCACTGGTGTAAAACTTAAAATTGTTGATCCCATAGCAGTTGGGAAAAGATCATGGCAAAACTTCAGGGCTGCGAATTCACCTAAAAACTTAATTTCAAGCATTAAAATCACTGAAACTCAAGTAGTTATTTTTCCTTGGAACCTTCTCTATGTATATTCCACTAATGATGGTACTCAGTTTACGGCCTAATTTAATAAAAAGAGTGCTATAAATCTATAAGGGCAACAACTATTCACTGTTGTTGCCAAATGAGAGCCATAGGGTGTCTTGATGCCCACACAAGTTAGTCCTGCTGCTACCTGTGGCCAATTATTTATTTTAATACGGTGTTCTAAGAAGTCACTGAAGCTTCATTGGCTGAAGAATTTGCCTTGTTAAGTTTCACTGGAATGTGGTAAGGATATCATTAGGTAGTCTACAGTAGCTCATTTGTGGCATCTTTTCATATAGAAGCAACACTAGCCAGGAATCAAATAACATGGCTTTTGAACCACCTGTTTTCTTCTCGAACTTCTTCCTGGTATTTTTTTATCATGATCTTCTCAATAGGTATAAATACGGAACAATAGTTCAGTGACCCAATTTTCACAGTAATATCCATCATGGGGGAATAAATTCCTTCCACTTTGTTAGTGAATGTTTTTATAGGCATTGAAAGGGGGTTTTGATGTCCAGGTTAGAATGGGAATGCATGGAAAGTGTAAAAAATTTGATACTCTTAATTCAGTGGTTATAGTGCTGAAATCCCTAAACAATAACTGTTGCTTCTTGAGGGATAAGTGAATTGAAATAATTTAGGAGCCTCACATTTGTGGAATAGAAAGAAGGATATTTTTCCGTAATTGTAAGTGATTCAATGGGTATTAATAAAATCTGCCAATGGCAAGTCAATATTGATTTATTTATTTATATTATTTAGACCTGTCTACTTCAAATTGATTATCCTAGTTAAGAAATATATTGTGTTTGCCACTGTATGTTTGTTTCATCTTATTTTTGATGTTATGAGAAAAAACTTTGATTACTTCAGATTCATGCAATGATGGACATTCAAAGTCTATGTGAAAGGATGGAAGAACCCTCAAGGATTAAGATTTTCTTTCTGGGTTATGCTGGATATTTGCTGAATAAGCTGGATTTTGAATTAAGAAAGTCATCAGGCCTAAGTGATGATATGAAGAGCTCTTAGGATTTTCTCATTGTTTTGTGAAGATCTAAAAAATAAGAAGGAAGGTAAATCAAAGCCAGAGTGCAGAAATTCAGAAATACATTTAACAGGAAGCCTTTTTTTTTCACTTGTGTAAAGAAGATGGAGTAGTTATGCTGTCTTTCATTGTAAACATGAACTTTATGTGCAAGAATGATTAAACATAATGGAAACAATGTATGTTTCTTAGAATGTCTTAAAATGGCATACAAAAGAATTTAGAAAGATGAACATGTGAAAAGGAATCATGTAAACTACTGCCTCAACAGACGAATAGAATATTACAAGAGTATTTTAAAGTGAAAATGGGGCCTGTTCTTAATTCCTCTTTCCTGTATAGGAAAGGAGAAGTGGAAAAAACAAAATATCTTTTTCCATGTGGTTCCTGACAGGGGTGAACGATATTCTCTATTGGATGCAAAGTAAGACCTGTTTTATGTTTTAACGGAGATTATGGTGATTTCTTGGATGTTCAGAAAATGTGTCTGAAATATAGAAGCATAACACAAGCATTTTTTCCAATTTAAAACACATTTATACATTTCTAAAACTCTGAAGGCTGCTCACAAGTTCTTAGAACACAAACTCAGACTGAAAATGTCATGAATTCTTAGCATCTTGGAACCTAGATATGTGGCTTGGTTATTTGTGACTTTTTGGTGGGTTTTTTTTCTGGTTATTTTGTTGGTTGTTTTATGGGGGTTTTTTTGTTTTTTTGTTTTTCCCTGGCATTCCAAATTGCTAGAATTCTGTCCTATAAAACCACTGTTTCCAACAGTGCTTACAAGGAAACATGTATCACAGTCTGTCCCTCAGAGACCAAACATATATGTCTTCGTTGAAAGCCTGAGAAGTCTTCTAGGCAACTTTGGAGAGGTTCTCAAGAAACAAGAAGGACATATTTCACTACTACGTACCATCTTGTCGACATATTTGTTGGTAGCTCTGATGCCTCAGAAAAACCTGTGAAACAGATGAAATTTAAGAATATAATGTGTGAGATCAAGTACTCGTGAACACTTAGCAAAACAAAAAAATCACTTACCACAATAAAAAAACCATAAATATGTGACCATGTATACATCAATAGAATATGACAGAGAAGGATGACTAATGTTATGTTGTCACTATAAAGCTGCCATGAAAAAGGGAAATGTAGTGTGATGAGTTACCAGGCAAATATTTCTTGGTGAAATCATCAATGGTGTTCCAGGAAAGAGGGGTAAGAGCATACCTGAACTACTCTTTACATGACAGGTAATAAATGTTTAAAAAAGGAGAAAGTCAGCGTTCAGAAAGTGTGCAAAATTACTTTCAGGAAGAAAGTTTCAGGCTGTTATCTCAAAGGGGATTGAAAACTCGTATTATGCAGCAATAAGAAAAGGAGCAGAAATGTAATTCCTCTCTACTAACTGGGAACAAAAGGTGGAGATACAGAAGAATGCAACACTGTAGAACAATAATGCTATAAAAATATAAACTTGAAATACTATAATTTAGCATATAAATAAACTTATGAGTATTATTCTTCAGAGGGTTTTAGAAGAAGTTTGACTGGTTTTTAAATAACACTTTTTTGTTGTATAAAAGATTTTATTTGGAACTTTCTCATGCAAATAAAATGGCTAGTATCTGATCATATGCAATTACATTTCATAACTGGGAACTTTCTGCCTTTTTTTTTATAAAGGTCCTTAAACATTCCCAGAAATGTCAATATACAACATTAAAATGTAGTGACACACACAGTTTGCCAAACAGTGGTCCTGGTACAATTTCATAAGCATGCATTCTACTCTACGTAAGACACATTCAAATTAAATTCTGAATTCTCTTCAGTTATTCTACTCAGTTCCAGTCTTAATTCCAGCAGTTTACCTGCATCTTCCTGTGATGTCTCTGTGATGTTCCTTCAGAGCTCATACAACTCTTGTATCACTCAGAACATCTGCTTTTGAGGGCAGGTCTGACACCTGTAGAAGTAATAAAGCTTGGTCAGATGTTTAGCCAACTTTTATAAAGTTAGATAAAGTCTTTGTAAAGAATCAGTCCCCAGTTCTTCTGCTCTATTCCAGCTAATTTTCAAACCAATAGCCAGGCATTTCAAAATACTTTTCAAAGGGGGTAGCTGTTATTTCATGCCTTTTTTTTAATGTAAAGGCAGTAGGAAAACAAGATGGTAGCTTGTTCAACATCACTCTGCAGATCCATAGCAAAGCTGTGAATAGTTACCAGGAGTACTAGTCTGGCACTCGAGTCTTCAGACTGCACTGTCTTTAACAGTTTGAGTTCATACATTATTTATACTTACCCACAAAATAACAGAGATCTGCAATACTGAAGAATTAAATAGGCAACTTCCTGCATTTTGCAAAGATCAGTTAGAGGCAAGCATTTTGCCAGAGCCTAGACATGTTTTCTAGCCTGAAATTCTAAACCAAGAAGTTATTACAGAGCTATGCCGGTGTGCAAAAGGGCAAACTAGGCTACAAAATCTCCCCTAAAACTCAGATTTACAACATTTAAATTACAATGTGTTGATTCTTCTTTCGGTTAGTGATAAATATATGAAAAATTTGCAGTTTAACATTTCAGTAAAATCAAAGAATAATTATAAAAATAAGTTATTTTTTTCTTCTCAAGAACTGAAGAAAAACATTGCTTACGTTTCAGAATAGAAATAAAAAAAATAAGTGTTTCTTAAACAATAAAAATCTAATTCTTCTCTAAACTCACATTTCAGTTACAGAATTGTATTCTGCATTTTTCCACTGGAAGATAATGTATTTTAGACCATTCAGGAGAAACAGAGAATCATTTAAATAGCCTAAATGAAAAATTTACCTAGTAATTATTGTCAAAGCTGTTTACAGGCTGCAGAATTAAAGAGAGGTTTTGAAACATTAGTAACCTTACAGAAATCATGAAAGTGACTAGATTTATTTTTGTCTAGGTTACCTTTTCACAATAACAACAAAACTAAATTGACCTTGACAAGAAGTGAGCATTAAAAATATTAACAGAGTTCACTGTGTTCTGAGTAAAGAAGAAACATCTCTGGTTCTCCCACTACCATTTTTTATTTTGTTTTACTGCACTTCATCACAGTGTTTAAAAGGAGAGGCTTTTATATTGTAAGAGAGGCAATGGTTTATAGCTTACTTTTACTGCTATTAAGATTAATCCATCACTCGTTCTGTCGATTGTATTTGACAAGAAACTTCTTACACTTGAACTTTGTTGTGTGGCGACAGATAATTCTGCTTGTTTGTGCAATTTCCTTCTTTGCAGAGGCTACACTATGAAGCACCTCATAATTAATCACCAGCATTCGGTATGATTTTTGTATGACATTGGCTTAAAAAAGGGAAAATACCTCCAAAAACAACCAAACCTGTTGATGAATGTGGAAAGGATGAAAGGAAAAATAGCTTTATAGCATCACATTGAAATGATGGCAAGCATTATATCCTGAGGAGACAGGAAATAGCAATATGTTGGAAGCAGAAATATATAGAAAATAGAATATGTACTTTTTCCATTTCTTGACTTGTGCTCCCATCAAAATTTTGGAGATAGTGCACATGACACATTAGGTACATTTTAAGCACCATACAGTAATACATCTGAAAATACTACTATTTTTGTGGAAAATAGTTACGGATTCAAGTGGCCAAGCAATTCATTGTTGTTGATGAACTTAACTGTAAGGAATGCAGATGTGTTTGGATTTGTGGAGTTCTTTGTTTAGAGCCAAGTGTCCCAAAGTCTGAGAATGACTTTACAGGGAATCTACACCAAATTCACAGGGCCTATTGTCGTTCCTCCGGTGGACCTCAGCCTTCCGTGGATCAGTCAGTCAGCAGTGAGAGTAATCTCTGTACCTGTTCAATTTTTTTCTCAATTTACTGCTTAGCAATACCATCACAGAGACTGGCTGTGATCACTTCTTTCCCTTCTACTTTGCCAAGCAAATAAACGGTTCATGCATTTTCTATATCTCTTTGGATTCAAAGAACACTACAATCTAGGAAAAATGGTTTACTCTTTTGGCATGAGTAGCTACACAGAGTCATAAAGGAAGGGCTTTATATAGGGAAAACTACCAAAATTATTCTGTTACTGGTTTTGCTTTAATTGAAAATTTACTTGATGTTTAATATTATTTTGTTAAGGATGGCTTTAAAACACTCCTGTATTTTAAAAGGAAGGATTAATACTGAAAATGTTTCATTCATGGTTTGGACATAACTTGAGAGATAATCCATTTATTATATTCACAAGAACTTAAATTTATTATACTGTGAATGTCACTCCTCTGGTATATGAAGATGTGTAACCTTTATGGGAAATATTTTTTTAAAATCCGTTCTTCTATCACTATATCTATGAGGAAAAGTTTGCTGTTGTCATATTATTCAACCATTCTCTGTGACTTTGGACGGGCTTAGCTAAGAGAGATTTTAATTTTTGCATTGAGCTTGAAAAAGGACAATAGAGCTCTAAGGACATAGGTTTGTATGGAAGCAGCAGGCTCTTGAGTCGGGAGGCCACTCAGCCTGTTCATTCCTCAGAGAGATTGTGGGGTCCCAAGACAGTTCCTGAATAACCTTTCAAGGTTAATTTACAGATAAATTTCCTATCTCAAGCACAAAAGTTAATCCACAGAGAAATATACTATTCTAAGTCTTGTTGTTCAGTTGCAGTCTGTTGGTTGATTTCTCTTCTTTCTTTCGTTTTTTTTTTTTACGTGACTCTACAGCTTGTAACAAAATAAATACAGAAATATCCACACATTTTACATTAAATTACATTATCTAGTACCTAGTGTATCTCATATATTGCAAGCTGCTTCAGGATACACACAATGCATGCAAGGATATCTTTGTCATGAAACTTGAATATAACAGCCTTGTCATTATTGTTATACATATCCCTATAGAAGAATTGCTCTGTTAGACCAGATTTGGCACTGATTTGACATTGGCTGAACATAGATCACACATTGATTTACAAAACATTGCAATACTACGAACTTTCATAATGCAATAGTGAAAGACACCAGCTTTAAGACTTTGGCTACAGAAAAACTAGAAAGGTATAGATCTACATCACTTCATGTGAACACATCTATATGAACAGAATCTTGAATAATTCCTATTTTTATAATAAAAGATTTCCCAGTTATAATAATAGCTGGGAATATTATTTCCCAGAAATAATAGCTTGCTGTTTTCATGTCTAGATGCTTACTAATAAAATGAAAGAATTTTATTACTGACATAAGTTAGTTTGAAAATCTCTTCTGCCATATGCAATGATAGGCATGGGGTTGTGTGAAATAATGTTACCAGGATGATTTTCATTTCTCAGATATGGAGCATTAATTGGAATTTAAGATACAGTACAGTGGCTCACTGTTCAAGCTTCTTAGACAAATTTCTATAGTGGTTGCAAGGGAATTATTTTGATTACATACATTACAGCAATTTGTTAATCTGCTGGCATAAACCTGACAAGCTTTTTTGGGTTAATAAAAGGTAGCATGACATGTTATTTCTGCACATCTGATCTAAAATCTGAAGAGCATCACACCTTTTTGCAGCTTGATCAACCTTTCTGAACTAAGGTAATAACATTCTGAAAGGTGAATAAGAAGAGTAAGATCTTTCACAGTACGATTTCTACTGAGATTTAGCACACATGGTCAGCTAGTATTCATAGATTTATACAAGCTTCACTCTTTCTGCCACAGTGCAACAACCATGTCTTCAAATATGGTGATTATAATTTTATTATGTTTTCTGATATTGCCTCCAAGGGATAAAAGCCCTCTAAGAAGAAGCAGATGGAATAAAGAACACAAGAAGGCAAGAACCCCAATTCCTAAAATTATTTCCTCTGGCAATTTATGTAAGATTATCTGTAGAATGTGCACTCTGCGATTAGAAAAGAAAAGCTAGTGACTTAGCCACTGCTCTGACTCTTTTTTTTTTTATTGCTACATATATATTTTCCACCTATGGATTAAAAAGGCTCTCCTGTAGTAAACACCAGATTATCATCTGATACAAATATTCCATTGCACTGTACATTTGCTTTCCTGTGCTACTCTTCTAAGATTATATTTTTTGGATAATGCCCCACTAAACTTTCCTCTAAGGGAAAGCTATAAAAACTAAAATTCTTCGGCACAAAATATTTGGTCTCTCTTGCAGGAATGAATTTTGGTGAACAGTCTCTAAAGCAGCAGTAATTATTCTGCTTCTTTGATCATTCTCCTAACATCCCCATAAGGTAATGTTGGCAAATGTAAAGAAATGGACGCGGAGAACACAACACAACTATGTGCCTCTTGTGCCTCTTTAGAAATATCAGATCAAAAAGACCTAAGGGAGTACCAAAGGATTTCCAGTGATTGCTTCCACCACTAAATTTTTCTATAGTCATGTTCAGTACATCCATGAAGAACCCATAACAGCTCTTTCCTCCTGCCCTCTAGATGAAGGAGACATGAGACATGTTTGTGAGCTAAGCCTAAAGCCCTAAAGGAGACAAGATACTCTCTAAAATCAGGATGAAATTGGTAGCTCTAAGTTTGAGAGGCAGGTCTTTGTTTTAATGGACTCACGGAATAAACTGTACGTTGCAGGTGTGGTCCAAGTTAAGATCTTAAGGCAGGCTTCCGGTTCCTTTGGAAATGCAACTACAAACTGCTGAAGTGCTTTAAAATACCAAAATAAATTAAATTCCTCCATTACCAACACAGGAAAATTTAATTTTTTCAATATCTTTTTATATTCCGATCTATCCACAGTCTATACAAATTAAGATAATAATTTTAGTTATAGTATGAAGATTTCCTTGGGTTTTCCTTCTCTTTGGTGTTATCGGCTTATTCCTGTTAACTATTTCTAGCCTTTTTGAATCCAATCCTGGAATATCTGCTGTCAGAACTTGGGAAATGAATAAAATTCATAAATTTTGGCTAAAACAGTATCCTACTCATAGCATTAAAAAAAAATTTGTGTCTTAAAGAAGAGCTGCTGCCAGACATGGAATACTAATGCTGACTCTATTTCCAGATAACAATGATGATAGACCTAATGACCATTTAGGATAATAACAAGTTTGTATTGATTTTTCAGAAAATATGTTTCATGTAAATACTTTTGATTATATGATGACAGTGGACAACTGGTGTAAAGTCATGTTTTGCATCCTTCCAGTCTCACAAAGCTTAATGTGTTTGTTATTTTTGGAAGCCGACTAATGCCATTGGATATGCACAAAGAGGGTCACAAATTAATGAATAGTCTCTAGAAGTGGCAAATTTAATTAACACTGAGGATTTTTTCCCCCTGTAAATACAGTTATGCGACTGGAGTTCTGTAGTTAGAGAGATGAGTGTCAGAAATGTACGTATAGCTTGGGAGCAAAGCAGTGAATTATTGTACACCTTGCTAAACAGTGGCCTATTAAATAATTTTCAAATGGAAATGGAATTAAGAGTCATACTACTTTGAAAATAAACACAATGGTCAATGCTTTGAAATGTAACTTGAGCTGTAAAGCAGAATGAAATCTGCTTTCCAGAAATTCAGAGACAAGAGAAAATATGCCTTACTTTGCATGATACGCAGTATCATAGGGATGAAACGTCTTACGTGTAAGTAGATTTGGAAACTTCTCTTCTGTAAAAAAACAAAAGGAGACTTTTTTTAGCACTTTTTCAAGAAGGGTCATAAGAGATCTGAGTGTGATTTAAACAGCAGTTCTCCATTGTCTTAAAGGTGCAATTTTTTTTCGGCAATGTCACACATTCAAATAGATGAAAATGGTTATTTTAATACTCTTGGTAAATAAAGATGCAAACCTCAAATTTTAGGATTTGAAACCATGGGGGTTTCTACTCTAAGACTGACCCTTCTCAAATGGGTGCTATTTACCTTGCACAGGCTTCAAAAGCAAATTCTTTTAAGTTATCTAGTACGGTGTATGTTGTGCTTTTCTTCTGTATTTTAACCCATGATACACATAATCAAAGTAGTACTTTGAAACAACGATTTAATATAAAATTTAATGATTTAATGCAGCACTGCATTTCTTGTCAGAGACACGGCAGGGAGCCTTGTTAGCATAAAACAGCAAGAGGGATAATAATGCTAATTAGAGTAGAAGAGTGAGAAGAGTTAAAAAAATCAGTTTTATTTTTCTACAAGTCAATGTCTGGCAGAAAGATAGGGTTTACAAATAATTCTGCACTCTTGGGAAGCTGAAAGGGACTGACAGGAATGGATGATAGTAGGTCAGAAGGCAGACCAATCATGAATTATCATCATACTATCCATAACAAAGGGATTCTTGATCTTATGTTTACAAAAGTCCTGGTGTCTATTTTTATGGTTATTTCTTTAGATCTAGTTCAGACAATCAACAGACAGATTCTGCAACTAGAAATATTAGATCTCAGTTTTGGTCACCAAAAAGAAAATGGCAATGAGTTCTTGAGGACTCAAATCTGAACTAGTGTCTGGAGCAGAGACACAGATTGCCATTCAACTGAGATGGGTAAGGTTATTAGGTACCTCATTCAAATAAATTAATAAAGGATAGTCTTGATCCATTTTTAATGCTAAAAATGTGTCATGCATCAATTGAACACAACCTATATGTGTACAGTTTTAAATCACTAACAATGGGGAATAAAGTCTCTTAATTTAACAATGAAAATGGGTGAAACAATATTAGTACTACAGCTTCTTAAATGCATTAACTTGCATTGGTGCATACAAAATATGTACAAATGAACAGTTACTGCATGTCAGACAAAGTTAAGCTGCAGTAACTTGCTCAGGAGTTTAAACCCTGGAATTTGCAAAAAATTCCAAGGGTGAAAGCTGATGTCAATACATTGAATGACATGAGTTAAAAGGGGAACTACAGAAAAAGGGTAGCAGACTACTGGCAATGTCAGGTCGTGAGATTGAATGAACAAGGGGAATGTTGTTGGAAATAGAGCTTGTGTCAAATCCTGTGTCTTGGTAGGAAGAATTGATTCACAATTAAAGAAGAGTTAGAGGCAGATTTTGAGTTGTAAAAGTCCTGTAAATTGATTGTGTTGATTGGAACAAAGCATAACTCAAAGCGTCTATTTCTGGCCCACGTACAAGAATATTTATGAAGTAAAGAGTGACAAAGATTCCATTAGATTCCAGAAGAAAGGAATTTGTTATTAGATCACTAATTGTACTCACTAGGTTGTAATCAAAACACTAGATACTTGAGTACACTAGATTGTACTCAAAACTTGAAAGAAATGGCTACAGATCTTATCATAACAAAATTTTGCACTATAGCTGGGAACAAAAATAAAAAAAGGAAAAGAAAGGATAAGGTTTCCAAAAGTACTCAAATATTGCCATTATATCTGCTGGTGAAAACCTCATATCTTTATCCAAAAGAACTGCCTATGGACACATCTTCAAATAGGAGCTCTACAACTCCCCTGAGATGCCTAAAGGGAATTACAGGGAGGGAACTTTTCTTCAGGGTGAGGTGAATTGTTATCAATCTTGCCACCTTGTCAAAGGCACTGAAAAAAACCCTACAGAGTCATGCTGATTACTATTTCACTGAAACACTTCTACTTGGAATGAAATTTTTTTCTGAAGTACAAACAAACTTGTGCATATACAGCTAACTATACTTTTCTACCTGAGCTATTGGTTAACCCTACTATATCTATTCTTGATACTTTGTGGAGGTATTTTATTCCCTGTGTGTTGGTAGTTCTCATAGGCCCGAGGCAGAAATGAACACAGATCTGGAAGGAAAGATAATTATCATAATTTTTTACACTCTCTTAGTGTGACCAGCTGATATGTTGCATATTACAGTTTCCCAGATGTTCTGCCAGTTGTTCTGCCAGGACTTAGTTGACAAATCCTTCTGCAACATTAGATCCGGTAATATGAAAACATCAGTACTGCTTCCAAACTCTTTTTTTTCTGTGGATTTTCACTCTACCACAGTCACCTTTTTAGAGCATGCTGGACTCTGAAAGGAGTTAGAGGTTAGAAAAAGTTTAATTTAACACAATCCATACAAAAAAATCTTATGAATAAGGATACCTTAAAGGCTGTGATTAGGTAGAAAGACTTTAAAAAAAATTCCTTCCTTCTCCAACCGAGTCCTTGAAAAGCTCTTAAAAATGTTTGCAACCATTTTGCAATCACATCTGGATTTTTGAAAAGTCACTTTTCTGCTAGTGTTAAGTTAGACCACATGTCTGCTCTCTGCCCTTTTTGAAGTCTCTCAGTCCATGTTGTGCTGGAGAATTCTGGCTTGCCTGTTCTCTGCCTCCATTGCTTTCACAGACAGAGCCATCTCTTCCAGAAGGGATCTACTCCAATTGAACCATATGTCCTTCAGCAAAGACAAACAAGAAGACACCTTTTCTTTTTCTGCCCAGCTGACTATTTTAAAAGGCACAATATACAATCTCTAGCAACAAATAAAAGAATTGTGCTTTTGGCTGGCTTTACCAGACAAGAAGCTTAAAAAAGATAACTGTTAATTTAATTAATTGTGTTGTGAAAGAAAAGTATGAGATTTTGATATCTTTCAGCACCTAAATGCCTTTCTTGGATTTGTTTTCAATGAGTTAACAGAAGTTATTGGAGATGGAGAGTGACAGACAGAGAGGCAGCCAAACTCTTGCTTTAGAAAGAGTCTGGAACATTTTGAAGATAGAATTGTTAAGCTAAACTCATATTTGCCTTCTATATCTTAAATATTTATATTCATACATATTGTTATTATCTTACCACTAAAGCTGCAATCCATTTTATTCAGACTTTGCTCTGCTTAATTCTCTTTGGACTCATATATTGCATATGTGGTTTTTCTTTTATAAAATTATCATTAAAGTTTTGCTGTGTTTAGTAAGGAAAAGAACCCCTGATCTGTGCATACACATACATTAGTTATCTTCCTCATTTGTACACACCAGTTAGCTACATATAGCTACGATAGAAATATCTCTTTCCATTTATATCTGAATCATTCCATTCACTTTTTATATAGGAAACTGCACACACTCACAAGGAATAATTACTAGCTTTCCTTTTCTATATGGAAGCTGTATGTATTTCTTTATCTCAAATCACTCTATTATGAATAATCAGTCCATTTTGTTCACATAAATTACAAATATGATTTTTTTTCATTCTTTTTAGTATAACTCAAATGGAGAAACTGCTAATGCACTGCGTTCCAGCCAGCCTCATCCATGACGGTCTCAGTCCTTGGATATTTTCAGGACATAGAAACTGATTGACTGAAGAAAGCTCTAGAACCTCTGTAATGACACTTAATTATTCCGTTTTGTTCAGCTCTACCATACCAAGTGCCAAGTCTTACTTTCAGGGAATCTGGTACATAATTCCTCTGACCCATCTCTGCAAACAGAATAAATGCTAGTTCTAATGCCTCAGGTCTATTTGTCTGAGGAAGTAGAGAGAAAAAGTAAGCTTGGACAGACAGAAAGCTCTTTGAGTTACTCTCACTTTACAGGATCTTTGCTCTCTGCTTGCCCATGTTAGGATCCATGAGAACTTGGGGTTACTAAACAAAAGCTAGAAAGAGATTTTAAAACACATGCAATAATGACTAAATCCACTTTAAGTTTCAGGGCCTCTTTCATAAAACTGATGTTTTATTGCAAGAGAGTGTTTGCTAAATGAGTAAAAAAATTAATCAAGCGACTTGATATCTCAATTATCAACCCAATTCAGGACTTCAGAAATTAAATATGCTCCTCAATAGGTTACTGTTACTCAAGTTTCTGTTTCTCAAGTCTTTTAGAGGAGGATGAAACCGGACAGACAAGTGTGAATTAATAACAAAGATTCAGAAATAAGATTGCAGTTGTGCTTCTGTGTGTAGAGGGATAGGCCAGGAAACACTTAATCCTAGACATAAAAGATTTTTCCCTGCAGACTCTTTGAAAATCCTTCAACCAGATGTCAGCAGCAGAATAATTTCAAATGGATAACTGCTTATCTAAACCCACCATCAAAGTGGCTTACTTGCCTGTTCTCATGATTTGTGTTCAATCCTTCACAAAGGGCAGAAGGGAACATTAAAAACAAACAAATGAACAAAACAAGTAAACCCCCCCACCGCAAGCCTTTGTGAATTACTTTTCCCTGAAACAGGTGATAAAACTGAGTTGCTATCACAGACTGTGCTTCAGCCTACAGAGCCACTGTCACTTTTTTCTGTGGGAAGGACAGTCTGTGCTCCTGAAGTTGTTCTCACCATCACACATTCATCTTTGGACAGAGAACGTAATCTGCTCTTCCAGTCTTGTAGTAAAGGCTGTGAACTGCAAATCATGCAAGGTCAATCACCCTCTCCCTGGATATCTATAGGGTGTGAAGATTTCAAGCTAGAGCTATTCATTGTCTGAGTTGAAAGGGAATGAGTCCGCGCATGACCATTCTAGAAGCTATTAGTGCATGAACGTTTCTAGTAAACTAGCATTTTGTAAATTATTTCAGAATGAGACGTGGTTTCAATCTTTTCTTTATTCATTCCTGGAAATACTGACATGTCCCCAGGGACCGCAAAAGCCCAAGTATAAAATTTATCTATGCAGCATTTCTCCCAAATGTGAACTTAAATGTTCACCAAAGTGACAAACAACAGTAAGTCTCTTTTTCTGAACATTGTTTCTTCAGTTACAAAAATTGGTTTTGCTTGTTGAACTTTTAACTTTGAAGGGAAACCTGAGTTACATCTTGAAGAACGTTAGTTGAAAAAATCGCTTTACCTCATCTTTAAAAAGGCAGAATACCAATGGGCAAAGCTGAGGTCTTTTACCTCTACATCTGCCAGTTCTCTGATTTCATTTAGATGGAATTCTATTCAGTTCAATAACCTCATTCAGATTCAGTTTTAGGGATTTTTGTAAATGTGATTGTACTAATCCACTTCCCCACCACCCCCTATAAATAAAATACATGAAGTTTGGAGGCTTTTAGCTCAAGTTAGGGAGCTAATTATGATGTTTTTTTCTCTTTAAGACAGGCTTAGTCTCAGAACTCTGCTTCTGAAATTTTGCCTTTTCTTGCTTTCTTGCTTACTGTGCTACTGTGTACACATTCACTGCTCAAGATATGAACGTATTAGAAATATTCAAGTACCATAATAAATGCATGATTTAAGAAAAATGTCGGTGTTTCTTCAGGGAAAAATATTTTTACTATGGTTCCTTCTCAGTGCACAGCAAAACTCAACAACCCATAACTATTATGCTACTCTAGCCATCAGTAACATTAATTTGGTCTACTTCACATGGTGGGTCTTGTCTTGTCTCAAAAATTTTTGAGAATTTCTTTTTTTTGCTTGTTCTTTTATTATTTTCCTACAATTGACATTCTTATTGTTTTCTTATCTTCTAGGCATGGTGAATATTTATAATTTGCTAACATGATGGCTTTCAACTTTGTATAAATTGATTTATCAAAGAAAAAATTAACCATGCTAGTTACATACAATATCTTTTGTGCAGTCCTTGTTTTGTTTTTCCCTCAGGATCTGCTTCACAGTTAGGAATTTGATAAGGTTTGTGCAATGAGAAATGGAAATATGCCGATATAGTTCATAAATTATATGACAGTTACTTGATCCTTGGCAGTTTCATGAGGCAAACACTGTCACATCACATCCAAAACATGCAACATAACTAGATTAAAAGCTGTATCCTTATACAAAACCACAGAATATATGACAGACAAAACATATCAGAAAATGTAGCATTTTGTGATTGTAGTCTGTGGGAATCTGTCATAAAAGCAAATAAGCATACCATGAGGATGAATTTTGTGGACCTTTCAGGGTATTATATGAAGTTCAGGAGTGTCTTCAGGTTATTCAACCTGAGTGTCTGTGACAAGGACATGCCTGTAAGGATGTGTCTTCAGAGTTCATCAATGAGTACAACACAAACCTTGCATGAGTGCTGAACCAGCAACTCCAAATACTGGTCTATCAAGTATTTGAGAGGATAAGCTATCAACATATGATTAACATTTTCCTCCTTTGTGCACAAGTATTTATTTCCTTTTAGGTCAAAATTCAGTATTAAATATGTCTTTGATTTCTGTTTTTTGAAACACATGACACATTTAGTGGGAATAAGAGGTAATATTATTGTGGTCTTCAAGAATCACCATTCCTTAGTTCAATTCTTACCTTTCCTTTTCAACAAGAATTACATAATTTTGCATTTCCCAATGAAACAACAAAAAGATGTTCAAACTTAAATTCCTTCAGTGTTATTTTCAGCACTGTTTTGATAAGATATTATAGTAATATAATCATCTTAATTGTCACTCTTTTGGTCATTTTGGTACCATGAAATGCATCAAGAGATGACAGCGCCTGATATATCCCACAGGCTTGATTGCCTGTTATAAATTTCCTTACAGTAGCATCGCTATAGTAAAGGTTGTGTCAGCAATTTCATTATAATGCCATTCTTCAAGAGGTGATAACTCACCTGTAAAAGTTGCTGTAAGTTCAGCAAGATCACAATTCTCAAAGCTAGTTTATCTAAATGATAAAAATATTTGAGAAATTAAAGAAAGTAATGCAAGTTTTAGAAATGTTTATATTTGCTCATGAAGAACATATAGTTAGAAATTAAAAATTATGTATTGTAGTTGCTTCTTCATTTTCTAATCACTTTTCAGACGTCCTTCATAATTCTGATATTGTTACATATTTTAATTCCAGAGCCATGCAGAAAAGTTCACTTGTTATTTTTAGTAAAACCACTTACAACCTTCTAAACAAAAACCACTTCCAAATGGAAGCTTTGGTGTTCATATTTGGACACTATTTCATGTAATTAACCATCATATCTGCTACTGGATAAATATAAAATATTTCTGTGTGCTTTAACCTCCTAAATGTAAGGACAGAATATTGTAGAGGATAGTGTAGACAGGTTTTAAAATTTAAATTTGATCTAGTAATTTTTGATTAGGCATTAAATGTCCTGCATCAGATGGTAACGATAATAGAATAAGATTATATTTGAGTATTTGTATAATAAACATCAAAACACAGGCAATAAAAAGGGTTGAACTCAGTTAATCCTCAAGTACATCCATGAGGTTCTAAAAAGCTTAGAACTGTATCTACTTTTGGAAATTACTTTGATGAATGATTATCTGACATCTATAAGAGTTTAATGTTATCCCGGTATGTTGCTTTTATTCTTATTTCATCTCTGAATTGATCTTCAAAGCAACAGTTAAGTCTAACTTTTGGTCTCTGAGAAACACTGTACAAGTCTTACCCTGTATTTCAAATATGCTTCTGAAAAACTAATGCACGTTTTTTATAATGTCTCAGTTGAACTGTTGTGACATTCTCAGAAGCTTTGCTTGACAAATTGATCAATAGGCTTTTGATTGTTTGGGGGTCTCATTACATTCACTTCCATATGAGTATGGCATAAACTATGAAATCTTATTGACCATGCTAGAAGTATTGGACAAATCTGGCTCTAGAGAAGATGGCCAAACTGACCCCCTACTAACTATGTGACCAGAGACTACAGGTAAATGATGCAGGAAAATTAATACTTTTTTTCTTCAGTTTGAAACATCAGCTCCTGTAAAATGAGCTTTCTATGTATCATTCAATGAGAAATCTTGAGTCTTATATCCATGTAGTAAACTTGATTGTCTCTTAAATCAGTTTAACTGCTCTATTTCTCAGAACTGATTGCATGTGGTAACCTCTGTTTCTTGTTATTAGGGACTTTCTTGATTTTAATCAGTGTTTGTTATCTCTACTACCTTTTATGTGACGTATTTTTTATGAAGGATTTGATAGTTCTCAAATTATAGAGTACCTTTACTTCCACACTTACAGTGTTATCTGTTAGGAGCACTCAGGTATCAAGAGGCTGTGACAAAGTATTGGACAGATGGGGGTGGACTTGAAGCTGCATGTGGAGATGATATTGAAGTAGTTTAAGAGTGATTATACAGACTTTATCTGTAAAACATTTTATAGACTTAAGTGTATGAATAAATCAGGCTAAACAGTTTAGGCAGTTTAACCCTTTTAGGACACCAGATCATGGTGAAGGAGCTCATCATACATGCTTGGTGTGGTCTTCCCCCCTTATTTAGGACATCTACTTTGCAGGATACTTTGCCAAGTAAACTCTAGGGAACTTCTTTGAGCCTGGTGATAAGTTCTGAATGCTAGGCTTACAGTGCTCAAATTGCCAAACAGACATTAAAGGAAGAAATATGGATCAAGTACGGCAAAGTAATGACAAAGTGAATTAAATATTTGCATTCTAGAATGACATTTTACATTTAACAATTATTTTAATACCACCTAATAGATGTGATGAAAATGTTGATAGATTCATTGTGGGCTGGCTAACCCTTCACAGAAGCTTGGAATATGAGCCTGAGCATATTGTATATAGTAGGTTTGCTTTTAGATTAATACTAATTATTTTCAATGGTAGGCAACTGACTGCTGTTGAAAGCCATTAGGTTTGGCTGCCTCACTTCCAGTTAAACCACTAGGAGTCCACCTCACAAAGCATTTTCTGCTCAGAATAAGGCAGAGACAATGAAAATGTTTTAATCCAAAAATCCTGATTGCCTCCACTCCCAGTTATGTCTAATGCCCTTACCTTCCATCAATTTTTATTTACTGCTTCAGCCAAGACAGTTCATTATGTCATGAGAGACTGATACAGAGGTCACAACATGTACATTTTGAACAATGTTTTGAGTATGTTATACCTTTTATTCTTTTTTTCCCAACAATACCTCAGTGGCCCTGTCTAACTCTGTTAGACAGTGTCATTGACAATCTTACCTTTTACCCTTGTGTTTATTGATTATACATCAGAATTTACAGCATCCATAATGTGAAAAAAACAGAGTCTTTATGAAAGGCAGACAGTTATTTTCTGAAGTTATGATCCTTTTAGAATAACTGCACACTTTGGCATTTAGGGGTAGCCATAAAGCATGTCATGCAGGTATAATGAACCCCTAAAAAACAACCATTATGTTTGTAAACTTCAGTACCCATATACATACAGACAACTTGATAAATACACAAAATATTTGCTTCTCTGAATGCTCAAGTTAAATCTTTCTTCAAGATTTGTTTTGCATTTTGGTTGGATTTCTTAGTCTAAAATAATAATGCAATCACATTATTATTTTTATTATTTCAGTGTATATAGGGGAAAATATATTTTTGCTTAGTCTTTATCTTATCTCAAATAATTTTTTAAAATATTTTGTTTAAAGGGATCATTTTTAAAGAAAGTGTTTGTCTTCAAGCCTATGTGTCAATTTAACATTGAAAAAGTGTTTTATTTTATCCTCCAAGAACAACTTTTTTTGGGAAAATGAATTAAAAATATATACAATTTAATAACACTACATTTAAAAATAACATTAAACAAAAGTAGTATTTTATACGTAGTATATTCACGGTCAAATAATATAGGAAAAAACCAAGATTTTAATTTTTTTTCTACTTGGTCCAACACACTTAATGTAATTTCTACTAAAACATATTTCTATTTGAAAAACTTTCTGACAAATTTAGGTAATCAGGTTGTTCTTATTAGAAATAATATTGTTAATTGTTTAACTAAGTTTTTTTCCAGTCATCATGAATTTTTCAATCAGGGAGCAATAGTTAAATTGAATGTAAATGAAAAATAAAAAGTTTGTCATAACCAAACAGGGCCTTTTTTCCTGTGCTATAGTAACACTGGTCCTTACATTCGGCACAAATATTTTGTAATTTGTTTCTCCTGCTTTGGTTGTGTTAAAATAGCTAATATTCAACCCCTCCATTTTTGAATGAGAATTATGATAATTTAATTAATGTTTGAGGTCTAGGAGCTGCTGAAGATCATACATAATCCAATTACTTTTTATTCAATTAGTTTAATAGCAAACCACTTTGCTGTAATTACACTTAGTCCCCTGATTTTTCTCCTCAGCTGTTTATCAAGGGTCTTTATGATATCTTTGAGAAAATCATACTGGGATATAATTATCAGCAATCCCCAATGGAATTAAAGAACTAAAAAGTACTCAATTATGAACAGCATTCCATTGCTGGATGGGTTAGTTTGGAAGATAGTAAGAATGCAATACATAATTTGAAGTCTCTGAGCCACTTTCCCTAGAGTTTTTGGGAAGAGGGGACAATACAGTTGTTTTTCCCACTAGCTAATACTGAACAAAGAAATGTCCAGACAGAAGCTAAAACTGAATCAAAGAAAATAACTGAAACAAGGGCCTTCTATGCACTGTGGCAGTTTACTGAATTGTAAATATTAGAAATGACTTTCAGCAGTATCATAGTCTCATATACATATGGTGGTTGGGCACTGGAACAGGCTCCCCAGGGAAGTGGTCACAGCACCGAGTCTGAGAGAGTTCAAGAAATATTTGGACAATACTCTCAGGCACATGGTGTGACTTTTGGGGATGTCCTGTGCAGGGATAAGTGTTGGGACTCAATGATCCTTGTGAGTCCCTTCCAACTCAGCAGGTTCTATGGTTCTGTGATATAACAAAGTGGTATTAGTATCTGTAATGTTGGAACCTTGACAAGCTAAAATTGTAATTTCATTGTTTTAAAGATAAAAGAAGTACATGCATAATTTTGTCTCCTGGAATTTGTCAAAGAAATTATCCAAATTTTATGTGTTCTTTTTAAGCAGAAGTAGGTGCAGCGTAAGTAGGATGCTGTATTTGTAGGAACTTCCAACACCTATTCAAGAAGTTCAGCATTAAACATGGCATTAGATTATTGGGAACATCCCACTGATGGGTTAAATACTGGCTTCCTCTGCAGTCCTCCAGCATCTTGCCAGACTTCGAGTCATAAAAGACAGAGAATGAAAAGATTGAAATTCCAGACTTGAAAATAAGTGCCTATGGTTGAGATCCTCACATTGCTGTTAAAAGATGTTTTATTCTAGAAGGAGGTCCAACAAATCTTAAAAAAAGCTATGGTTCTTGTCTGAATTGAAGTTTTTCTGGTTTTAGAAGTATTAACTCTTCCCCAGCCACGTAATGAAATGTGCAATAACAATGCCTAATAATCCTTAAATAAAAAAGTAAAGAAAGAAAAAGATGATTTGTAAGCTTATTTGTGTGTGTCAAAAAGAAGTTAAGAAGGAAGTTGCATTATTTTCTTTTCACTTTGATAGCCTATATGCAGTGTTACAATGCAGCAGGAAGGAACATTTTTGTTCTTCTAAATGTGATGCTGTAACGTGTACCTATTTTTTGCATGTTATTTTTCGTGTCTATGAAGCAGCCTGGAAGATCAGGTCATGTGGAGGGTTTTGAATCTACTCTGTGTTCATTAACTCTATAAGGAATGTGTGGTGAAGGAGGGAGTAAATTCACTCTTACTTTTATTTTTGTAACCTTAGATAATCCTTTCAAAACTGAATTCTAGATACCCGACCTCCCCATCCCTGACAAATTTGCAATTGGTGCAATAGAAAAACCTAGATTCCCCCATCCTTGTCTGAAGTAGGGTAAATGTCAAGGTAGGCTCCTTTACTAGTCAAGCCAGTCAAAAATCATGGGTATCTGGAGCAATACATATTTTCATCATTTTTAACTGACTACAGGGAGAGTTGAGTGTGAGTTAAAGTTAAACCTAACCTTAGGATTCAAGCTTAGATATGTCCAGGCTGAATCCAGAGATAAAGGTCATGATTCATCAACAAATCTGTCACGAGCGCTTTAGATCAAAAGCTCAGAATTTGCTAGGTCATATGTCCTGCCATGTTGCTTTTCAGTCTTTGTCTTTCTGATAGACAAGTGAAAAGGAAGGGTGCTGTGGGTTCATTTCACTACTTTTGATTCAGGGACATAATCTTCCTTTTAAAAGCATACCCAGAAACAAGTGTGTTTGCCTGAATTTCAAGTTTGACTCAGGAGAGATAATGTGAAATTCTGAAGAAGAAAAGATTTTTTGAATACATACAACAGTTTTAGCAGATGGTTACTGAGAAAAATTTAGGTTTAATTTCTCACACATATATATCAGTTTTACTCCAATCTCTATCCTGGGAAAAAAGTTTGGACCTTTTTTCCTCCCTCTTTTATTTGGAAGGACATATGACTACTCATGAGCATCCTCTTATTACTCCACTTCTCCAAATATATATATCTGTATTTAAAGTCTATTACCACCCAGTGTAGTATAAGTGAAATTCATAGTCTTACATTTGTTCCTCATTGTGGATAGAAGTCAAACTATCACTGATTTTACTGTTTAACTGCTTTCTCCCATTGTTTTTAAATAGGAAATGGAAACCAGGAATTTACTGAAATTGAAAATTAAATCAATTTAGGACCTCAAACAATATGTAGGGTAAAAGACAAAGCTTTCACTGAATTAAAAAAATGAGGCTGATATAAAGGAAAAGAGGCACATGTCACTTCAAATTTCAAACTTCCTAATGAGGTAATATGAGGGTCTGACTGTCAAAGTGGAAATAATATCACCTGCCAGTTTGATGTCATCCATGACCATATTTTATTGAAGGAAATTTAAGCATGAAAGAAGTAGACTCGTTATTGATTATGATCAAAAAGCTTCTGGCCTGAGTGGTGTTAGTTGGCTGTGTCACAGCAGCAATTACACAGCACTGGTCCCTGGAGACTTTCACCTACTTGTTAGATGAGATCAATAATACCCAGACAAGCTCTGAAATGACATTTTAATGCTCACAAAGAACGTTTTCACTTCAGGGCTGCCTTTGAAAAAGTTTCTAACTGATGGAGAGGGCAAATGGAGGGTTCTGTGTAACAGGCAAAGACGGATGCTTTCAAACCAAGATATTAGCTGTCATTTGGGGGGTCTTTGCAAAGGTTATATGTAGCTACCTAGGGTAACAGCTAATTTTGACAGAAACAGTTTGCAAGTAGTTTTGGGGGAGGCAGTGGAGTGATAATGAATAGAGATGAGAAAGGAGAGAAGCTGGAGGCAGTTGAATCTTCTCACCCCAAGAGATGACACAACCCAACATGATGGGGCCGAAATATAAAAGGTGGCAAGTGGGAGCAGTTAGCTACATTTCTGTCAGTGCTGTCTCGTTTTATTACTGGAAAAAGACATGTTTGAGTATACTTCAACTTCCTTTATGCAGAGTGAAATTTGGCAGACAAAATCTGACTTAGGTTGCTTTTAATGCCTTTATTTCAAAACAGCTATAATTTCTGCTGGAAATTCAGTCACAAAGCCAACTCCATGCTTTTTCTGAAAATTCTCAAATGCCTAGAGTAAGGTAATGACACTCAGGCATCCAGGCATGCCGATCAAAGTACTCACTTTGCCTCTTTTTTTTGGTTTAACTCCAGTAGCAGCTAAGCCCCACAAAACAGCTTGCTCACTTCCCCTCAAATGGTTGCATTGAGAATTGAAAGAGAAGTGAGAGGAAACTCATGGTTTGAGATAAAAACAGTTATATAGGCAAAGCAAAAAAACTGCACTTGTGAGCAAAATAAGAAATTCACTCACTACTTCCCATCAGAAGGCAGGTGTTTAGTCATCTCCATACAACTACTATGACGAAAATTAACTCTATCTTATCCAAAAGCAGTATATCCCTTTCAATTTCATCATGACTTAGGAAGAAGGCTGCTAAGTCCTTGTGTTTTTCTTCTGTGCTTGTGTGTTGCAGAAAGCAAGAGATTCTTGCAACCTGGGCTCAATTTCATGTTCAGACAGACATGATCTTTTCCATTGCACTGTAATATTATATATGTAATCTAATTTCTGAACATGAGAAAAATACCAATTCAAGCTATCTTTTTTCATATTTATGAATGTGAAAGTCCGCATCAGTGTGGACTTTAGAGTGAGTTTGCCAGACAAGTTATCCTCTGATAATTTTTTGTATTTAATCAGGTTGAAAAATTTACTGAAAACCAACATAAAATACAAACATTTAGTCTGCAGTAGTTCAATTATGTAACACTATTTCTCATATGTTAGCTCCAAAAATCAAGCTTTACAAAATACAAACAGAAATTCAAATTTCTGACTTTTAAATTAATCTGATTAGATGGACAAGTGATATGAAAAACATCTAATACCTTACTGAACCCTGGGAGATCTGTCACTGTTCTGCCAGTGTGAACTGAAAAGACCCATTAGTGATCAAGCTCATGCAATATTTACTGCTGCTACATCAAATGGGTCTGTTTGTTATACTAACATAGCTAGTGCCAAGAAAGCTGCTGCCTTACAGATCAGTGAACAATAGTAAATCAGTCAACAACTGCCCTCTGGAATTACTGCATCTACCAAAAACTCTTCAAGCATCAACAGAATCCCAAATTTCCTAGCTTGTCCAGGAGGTGCTGTGGAACAGAGAACAATATGATATCTGCTTGGTTTTCAAAAAGCAATGGAGATTTGTTCCCTTTCTTCTTCACCTTTATAACTCACAAAGATTGCCTGAAAGGAGATCTCTGGAGTTAAATTTTTCAATATTCTTATTTCTGTTTGCTTTTTACCTATGGAAAGGTTTAATCAACCATAGGGGACTTAGCATACTTATGCTTATGAATTTGGTTTATCTCCTTCACAGAAACACAGTTATAAGTCTTATAAATAAAGATTTCTGAGGTTTGCATGGACATAAACATTTTGTGTCTTTGAGATCTGGTTTGAGCATGTCCAGTTTCAATGTTACGGGTTGGTACTCCCTTCTGGTCTCTGAATACCATACTTCCACCATCACAACCTTTCTTGTCAGTAATGGAGTTGTATCAGTCAAATTGCTTATGATGAACTAAAGGTTAAAAAAACTAGGAGGGGAAAGTTTTTTTCATTGCAGGTTTCAAACTGCATTTTATCTTTGTTTAACTAGCACTTTGGAGAAAGAGAATATTTATTAATGAAGTAACAACAAAACCCTTAGATTAGATATTAAACATAACACTAGTCATTCTCTCTCACAGCACATTTCTCTGTTGTGCTATGTAACCAGCGAAAACCAGAGTTGCTATTTTCCTTGAAAAACACAATGAATAAAATATATTCACCCTCCGCTCCCAATAATAAGCAATTTTCCTGTTTTCTTTGTAAAAAATAAATGTAAACTTCAAGTTATTTTTGACAGTCACCTCTGTGAATGACATGTTTAAAAAAAATTACTTTTTACATTGTGAGTTATAGTCTCAAATGTAAAGCAGTTCATTAGGACATGTTTGCTATGAAGTCAATAAGACCATGTTTTAAAATTTCTATTATAATTCTGGATATGGCTGCCTTTTATTTTGGAATGCTAGTAAAACAGTTTTTTCCTAGAAAATGCTTTTGCAGTCAAAATATTATTTTTAGATTTTCTTTAAAGAAAATATATTTGTCCTTTCAGGTATTATTTCTTACACAAATCAGGATTTTATACTTTCTACAGGTTGCAGTATTTTGCATTCATTTTGAGTTCTAATAGTTGTAGTTGATTGTGTGCCTTGAAAAATTGAATCTAAATACTGCAGCCATCAATGAACTAAATCCTCAGATCTGTTGAAGTGGAGACCGGGAGCAGAACTCCTATTCTCACTTATATGTACTGTCAGTACTGGATGTGAGCCTGAAAAACATTCAAGTCTATTCTGCCTAGAAAAAAAACTGTATCACTGTCAGTGTTTTGAGTAATGTCATCAGAATTGATGTTTGAAGTTTGGCTTGTTTGTTGGTTTTTTTTTTTTTAATGAAAGACCTGTGCTTTTGAAAAGAAGCTCCTCATCCTCTCAGTACTAAACTTTGGACGTTATCATTGTGGAGCAGAAAGGCTGCTCAGAATTATTTAATTAAGTTTACAAAATTAAAATTTGGTTCTAAAGGGTTTCACGTTTGAAAATAATTTTGTAGGAGAAGACATTGTCAAACAGAAAAATTAATATGAAAATGAAAAACTACAGGACATAAAACGCTAAGTACTTACTGTCAAGTACTCTCAACTCTCCATTATTTTTTATTTTGCATTGTCCTTTATGTTTTTGCAACCTAAATGTAAATAAAATTTCTAAACACTCTACAAAAGAAATACAGGCAATTAATATTTCTTTTACACCAACATATATGGCTCTGCAAGACACAAAGCATTTATGGGTCAAGCTCGTTTCATTCAGTGTGCAAGAGCTGTCATATTTTGCTCCTTGGGAAATACTCTGATGGAGTAACTAGTATCCTATTTGAAATTTTGTGACCATTTTAAAGGAAGAAGCCTCAGGTTAACTGGTATGACTTTATTTTGTCACTGACGTGATTTCTAGAATAAGATGAACATGTCGTAAATAAAATCAGCAGATAATTTACACTTTTTTTGTGTGTGTATCAGATATCCTGCCATAATATGATTCATATGTGTCTGTGTGAGGGCATCTGTGTGTCCGTGTTTTGTCCATAGAGGAACAGCACAATCTGGATTGTAGAGAACCTACAGAGGTCATTTGGTCCAAAATCAGACCTCAGTTTAGAGTTAGAACAGGTTGCTCAGTGCCTTGTTGAGTTTTGGATGTTTCCAAAGACGGGGATACCACAATGTTTGCAGTCAAAGTATCCCAAGGTTTAAATAGCTTTTGGGGTGAATTTTTTTTCTTTTGTTGAACCAGAACTTCCCTCGAAGTCTCTTGTCCTTTTACTGAGTGTCTCCAAGTACAGTCTTGACTCTGCCTCTTCACAACTCCCATTAAATTATTGAACATAACGTTAATATCTTTTTTCTCTCTTCCAAACCCAATAAACCTGACTTCCTCAGGTTCTTATTGTTTGCAGTGTACTCCAACTCTCTACCCATCTTGGGGATTTTCCTCTGCACATGGTGCAGTTTTTCAATGTCTTTTATTGTACTGAAAAGCCAAAACTGGATTCAGTTCTCCAGATGCAGCTTAGTGAGTACTGAACACAGGTGGAAAAACCTTTCCCTTCTTGTATGACTCCTTGTACGTGTTCTTGATTATGCAGTCCAGTATATGATTAATGTTCATCACCAAAGGAATTGCTGACACATGCCCGAAGTGTTGACTGCTATGACTCCTAGGTATTTTCTACAGAGCTGCTTCCTAGCTACTTGGTATCCAAGATAAAAGACTGGACTTAATCCATCCCAGGCACAAGACTTTTCTTTTGCCTTTACCATGCTTTGTGAAGGTCCTGATAGCTCAGTCCTCTAGCCTCCTGCAGCTGCTACCCCCAGTTTGTTTTCACTTACAAATTGCTGAGACTACTTCCATCCCATCATGTTTTTGAGACACTTTGCCCCTATGTTGATCTCCTGTTTTGAACAGAAGGGCAAATGCCTTACTAAGACCAAAAGAAACAGGCCCTACCTGTTCTATGAAATACGTGCTTAAATTGAGGAGATAGACCCTCAATTATTTTCTAACAGAGAAAATGGAAGAGGAGTGAAGTCATATCAATGTAGGGACCAGAAAGTGCTATACCAGACAGATAAAATTGGCCATAATTGTGGGGAAAGCTACCTCAGAATTTGTCTGGTGTCACCATGAAATTCAGACAAGAGATACAAATCCAAGTAAAAGTTGGTTTAATATCTAAAAACTTGCAATGCTACTGCTTTCAAGTTAGCTATAGACTTCAGGAGTTCAGAGTTTTACCCAGGTAACTGAAAGTATTGCATTTCGTGGCAATGTTCATTAATTATTCTGGTGACACCAGCTACTTGTCAAATCCTGAGCTCTTTAATAATTTTCTTTTCATTCATTTTAAGAAAAACTTCAAGTTAATTAAGACAGTAACAGTAAGTTTCATCTATTTTTGTTTGCTTTGTTATTCCTAATGTGTATAGCATTTAGGTGTTCTGAGTTGTCTAGCACATATGTATTCTAGACTTTATACAGATTTCTGAAAATGTTTATAATTATTGGTCTGATTTTACTTGAGATTATTTTATTTGGTTTGGGTTTTGTTATTTTTTTGTTTGGAGTGGTTGAACTGATAAATATTTTGTAGTGATTGCCTTAACAAATTTTACCAAATGTGTTTGGATGTTAAGTTTTCAGTTCAGATTCAGTTAGGCTTTTTGGATGGTCCTCCATCACATGCAAAGACAACAGGCTCTCCATTAAATTATTGTCTGATTTTTGTACTGTTCTGCCTTTGTATTGCCTAAAAATGCACTGGATTTTGTTCACTGTCGCCAGGGGAAGTTCTCCTTCAATATTAGCATTCTACCAACCTCTTATTTAAAACAGCATCTTCTTAGACAAGATCAGTAACTCCAAAAGAAAAATGTTTGTGTTTTTCTGAGGTTTTTAATATTGTTGTAAACAAATGAATTGTATTTGCATTCTAAACTGGAAAGTAGTACTTTAATAAAAATTAAGTTTTATTTGCAATATGAACTTTACATGAAGTAAGAACTTGATCAATGAATAATAAATACTATTGGAAATCCCACATAATTTATGGTTTAATTCAGGTGTGCAACCATCCCATTCTGCTGTTTTGTACTTATTGCAGCATGAACCTGAGAAAATTTGTTTGCATTCTTTTATGGTAATGAAGTAATTTTGCTTAATTCTGTAATTTTTGAAAATAGATAATGCACAAAATAAAAAAGTAACCCTGTGGCTAAAGTTATAATGGTTAATATTTAAATAAGCAATAATTATGGGAAATTTAATTTATAACAGAATTAAAACTAATCCTTTTTTCCATATCTAAAGTTGCAGAAGTGTAGCAGAACTACACTACAGAGATGCTGAGCGCATTAGTGGAAAGACAACATTACCCTTTAAATTGTTCCTGACAGAGATGCATCAGCAGGCCTCAAATTATTTACACATATGATATAGCTGCTCAAAGAGAAGACAGCTTTTTGAGGCTCCAAATCATCAATAAAGTCAGAGAAATAACATTCAAATGAAGTTTCATTTCTGATTCTTCTGAGTCCATTAAAGCAAAACAAAACTAAGCTTGATACGTGATCAGGAAGACTGAAAATGTATGGCTGTTATCTCTTGTGATGCCTGATTAGCAAATATTTCCTTTGCTCTGATTCTCTCTCATCTATTGTAACTTCTAAGATAATGGAAGAATGGAATTATGGATAAAAGCTCCCATTGCCATATGAAGGTATTGCGTGGTGAAAGCCATTCTCCAATTTCTTAAAAATGTAGATACACAGCAAATCAGATTAATTGAAATCACTAAGATACTTTAAGCTCTGCACAAATGCCACAATTAGACTGGGATTTATCTCCTTCATCTTTGTTGTTTCAGAATCTCTTTAGAAAAGATATTTTGATGTATGGTTGGCTGTCCTTTTCTCCAGCTCTTGCTTTTCCTCTGGCAGTTCAGTGTTTGAAACAAACAGTCATGAGCAAAAGGTGAACAGCTTATCTAAAGAAAACAAAAAAATTTGGTTTTTTTCTTCACCAGATCACAGAGATGGAAAAAAGTTCCAGTTTCTGTCAGTCATCTCCTGCTGTCAGCCATCTCCTGCTGTTTGAGTGGTGAATCATCACTCTATGACTGAAAAGAGTTCTTGTGTGCATCATTAAGAGAAGAAGTAGTCATGGCATAATTTATACATTCATAATTTATACATTAAAAAAACCTTTTAATTCTTAATTAAATTATAAATTAAATGATGGTTCATTCTTTCTATATTGTTCATGTAGCATTTATGACACTGAAAGCCAGACTCCATTTCCACACTCTCATCTTAGAATTTGGGGTATCAGTTTTGTTTGCTTGAAAGTTAATCCTCAGAACCTATTTTCAGCCATGATATTTACTGCCTCTTCACACCAACATACAACCTTGTGAGCAGGAGTGTTACCAAAACTAGCAGACGAGCAAGAATACATTTCTAAATGTGAACCAGCAGGTGCTTCAGATAACAGGAGCAAGAACCAGACCAGGAACAAGACAACTGCACCTCTTGAATATCTTATCTACAGGAAGAATGATGCTCTCTAACAAAAATGAGGAGCTGAATTAACTTATTTTAAAAAATGTCCAACCACAGAGGACACATTGGTTGCCTACTAGAAAAATTGCTAGAACTTGAAAGAAAACAGAAATAACACACGTAAGACTTAAAAATTATATCAAAAGGGAGGTTACACTATACTGGAATATAACTGCATATATTGGTTAGACCTGATTAGCTGTTGATGTTCTAGTAAAAGTCATGATGCTTGTCTTTTAGGCACAGTACTTCAAAAAAGAGTGAAAAATAATCAGAGAGGAAAGTGAATTTGTCTTTCTTCCCAAAAAAATACCACAGGTAAACCTTGTTAAAATATTAGCTTCATGGGTCAGGAACAACATTTTCCTAAATGTCTGATACACTGCTGGACATAGGAAAACTTAATTCTGTTATATTAAAACAATAAAATACTCACAAATAAAAAAATCACTGAGAGATTTACGTGTAAGTAATTTACAATAAAACAGATTACAGGGCTTGACTCCTCAAATAAATAGGTTTCTTTTTTTCCCAGAATGTTCAGTGGGAGGACAGAATAAATATATTAAATAATTTGAAATATGTGTGAAAGTGTAGATGTTGTACACAAACTAGAAATTGATAATAACAGCAGCAGTAATATGACTGATTAAAAGCTTACTAGACTAGATATTAGACAAAAGCAAAATAATTTGGAAACATGTGAAGTGTTTTCTTCCATCACATCATCATTATTTGACAGGATTAATGTTGCTTGGGCGTCTTTTCTTGTATTGATCCTGGAATACATTTAAATTTCCATTAATTTTAACCACAATAAGTTGCTGGAATAAAACACAGGAATTCTCTCTGTTTCCAGAAACCAGGGAAAGACTCTGTTATATTTAAGAGGATGGTCAGTTTTGTAACCAAAAATAATTGGAAATTTGGGTCATTAAGTACAGGCAGCTAAACTGTAGGTAATATTTTGAAAGTGTCCACTTCACTGACGTCTCCCATGGAATTATATTTGCTAATGAAGTGGGTTTGTGTATGAATTATATCTCTACTAAGTGGCTATTAATCTAAAAATATGTAGTGTGTAAGAAACATCTCAGGAAAATTTTAACAGTGTGGGAATTGTGAATAACATCTTATTCTGTTCTTACTTTCACTGTCTGTTTAGCCTAAAAGAAGATTTTTATTAAGAGGTTTTGCATTAGATGTTATGTAACCTAAGTTGCTGATATGTAAGCATGGAAGAGATGTTGAACTATGATACAGTCCTCCTAAATTAAGAATATGTATTAATAGCTTAATAGACAGTAAAAAAAACCTTCCAATTTATTCAAATATTAAATCTAACATTGATTCATAAAGCATGCCCAATAACAGTCCTTATTGATGCCTTCACCGGTGGCATTTTTATTTTGTATCCAGCCTTTAAATCTCTGTTAATGAAGCTGGGAACTTAGAGTAAGTAACCTGTACTTAGCTGTATGATGCCCATTATTTTGAACTCAGAATTGCAAGTGCAACTCTCTGCCATCTCTGTAATTGTGATTTAAGGTATAAATGCACTGATAAAAAATAAGTTGATTTGACTGTAAATGTATGTTGTGGTTTGAGCCTGGCTGGAAGCCAGGTACCCATGGAAACTTACCCGGGCTCACTCACTCCCCACCTGCTCGCAGCTGGACAAAGGAGAGAGAAAAAGAAAAAAAAAAAGATTCCAGGTGTTCATGAGAGGTAAGAACTTGAGAAAAACCACTGGCAAAATAGGCAAACTACTTGTAGATCTGAAACTAAATTTATTACACTAAAACTAACAGAAAAGAATAATGAGAATTAAAATGAGCCTTTGGAGAACACCTTCTTTCCCCCCACTCCCTCCTCCCAGCTCTACCTCCTACCCAAACGACACAGGGAGACAGAGAATGGGGGTTTTTTAGTTCAGTTCATCATTCTGTGGCTTCCTCCTGCAGCAGAGCTGGAGTCATTTTCCCCTGCTGCATCTGTGGCAGTCCCCTCTGGAAGGCAGTTCTTCAGAAACTTCTCCTTTTAGAAAGTCCATCCCACAGGCAACAGCAGCCCTCAGACTGCTGCAGCGTGGGTCACTTCTCCACAGGCTGCAGGCCTTCTCAAGCACCCCCTGCTCCAACGTCTGCTGGGGGGTCTCTGCACGCCTGTGGTCCTCCATGGGCTACAAGGGAGGGGACAACCTGCCTCACCATGGCCTCACCACCAGCTGCAGAGGGATCTCAGCTCTGGCTCCTGTAGTACCTCCACCCACTTCTTCCAAACTGACCTTGGTGTTTCCATGTTGCTTTCCTGCTCATACCTTCTCACTCACCCCCACTTCCCTGGCTGGAATTAAAACTGCACCACCAGACTTGTTTTGAATTCCTTCTTAAATATGTTATCACAGGGGCGGTACCACTTTTTATTTGGCAGCGGCATGTCCATCATTGCAGCCAGCCAGACATTGGCCCTGCAGGACATGATGGTGGGGCTTCTAGCAGCTTCTCACAGGAGCCATCTTGTATGTCCCCCCCACTGCTGCCGAAAAACAGGTTTTGCAAAACTACGACAATGTACATCAAAGTCCTAAAATACAATACACCAGCCCAATCCCTTTACTCTTTTTCCATTAATACTTTAATTAAAAAAAAAAAAAGAAACAGAATGTTTCATTTGTAAAATGGTACACCACTCCAGCAATATTCTGACTATATATTTTACTATTCAGACTTTGGATAGACCCAAGCCATCTAAAATATTATTTCTCTGTGTAAGACAGATGCTTCTGTTGATGTTAATGTGCAGTTTCAGAATTTATTAACAGAAAGACAAAATTCCATTCCTGAAACCCTCATAAATATGGCTATTAAAAGTCTGCCTTGTTTTGGTTTTATCTACTTGTAACTTATCTACTTGTTAAGGCAAAGTAAGAAGTTAAAAACAAAGACCAAATTTGTTTGAATAGATGAAAAAATGGCATAACACAGAAATAAATAAAATAAAATTTAAAAAAATTAAAAATTAATAATACATTAGGTATATATCATTGATAAGTTTTGTAATGGCAAAACTAGAAGTGATTACGTTTCAAATTACTCTTGGTTGTAAAAATATATTTAATCTCGATCAAGTGCACTCCCTCCTAACCCAGGCTAACTCCTCATTATATCACAAAATTAGAAATGAGAAATAAGAAAAATACAGAACACAGCCAGTGAAGCTGGTGAGAGTTTGCCTGAATGAAAGTGCAAAAAAACTCACTAAAATGTCCACTCTTTGACCATCTTTAAAATGTGTTAAAGATTAACCGTGCTGACAAGACTTCTCTGCTTAAAACTGGTTGCCATGCACTATTTATGAGAAACCACAGACATGACTGGCATCTGGTTATAATTTGACAATTATAAACGAGTATCTTAAAATTGCTGCTCAAAACAATTATTTTCCTGAATTAGCTAGAGCCTTTTTTTTTTTACCTTTGTAAACCTAGCAAGTAGACATAATTGTTTCAAACCAGCAACCCTTTCTTTCAGTTACGAGCAACGTAATTGAGAATGGACAACAAAATTAAGTAGCTGTCACGGTTTCCTCAGCTATTGGTTTTGGAATTCAGGAGATATGCAAGTTATAATTTATATGCAACCTGCTGCTACTGTAACCAAGTAATATAACAGTTTAGTGAATAATTCAACATGTTAATTATGTAAACAGGAAACAAAGGCATCAAGGTATTTTTTTTAATCTAGAAGTTTCCCCATGGTATTTCCATATGTATTATAATCCTATACATCTTTGTACTTTCTCTTCTCACACAGTGTTGCTATGATTTGTAATATTAAGGTATTATGTCCATAGCATTATATAGAGAACTATTTTAGAATTATTTTACTCATTTTACAAGTGACTCAATGATACTGTGGTTAAGTCTGTATGAAGGATTGTCTACATGGAAGACTTATGCAATGAAGGACTGCAAAAATAGAGTGCTATGGATCCCTGTATAAAACTCTTAGACTTTAAGAACTATACAAAGTACTCTGACCCTTAGAAGTTGAAATTTTCTTGCTCATTCATTTTATTGTAAGTTATGAATAGAATATTAAATACTTGATCTTCATTAGTGTCTTGCAAGCCTTGGGCACTGTGGTATGCCCTTCTACAGGATAATCCCCATTTCTGCTTATTCTGTCAGCAGGTATAGTTAACATCTAATTTTCTCTCTGTTTTCAATCCTATTTTTCAAATTAATTAACTGCTTTCTTTTCTGTTATGGTTTGTTTGCCTTAAATTGTATAAGAAGAGATTGTTGAAAGCAATTTTAGTAATTTCAAGTGGATAATTCATGTAAACTAAATTATAACTTATTACATGGATAATAGCATGTTTGTGGGAACATAAATCCAAATATTCTATTTTTGTTCGTTCCTTTGGGTTTCTGGGGCTATCATTTTCAAGATGTAAGTAGCAATATCTTATTGGGAGGAAAAATTTATCTACCATCTCTGTTTCTTACAATTTATATTGTTGGCATTTCTTTTTGCCTCAAATACAGTCAATATTAAAACCATTATTTTTTTTCAGATAGTGTAAAGTCCTATCTTTTTTCTGATTGCACCCTTGCTGTAAACAACTTAGTAGTAGGGTGGATGAAGTTATAAATATGCAGTTGAAAATAGCAACTGAAAAATCTTATAACAAGTATTTACCTTCCTCATTTCACACAATTACTGTAGCAATTATTTTCTCTGTGGTAGAAAAACTTTGGATCAAATAAATCAATATTTTTTGTATCTTTGTATAAACTGGACATTGCTTGCTGCACTAAAATTAGATGAAAACTGATTGCAGAAGACTGGAGGAATAGTTGACTGGCTCAAAGCAACCAGGTGGGAAGTAAGGGGAAGGAACAAGACAAGCTCTGCATACATGGGATGGGCACTGCTCCACACCCCTTAGTAGGCACCTCGTTGTGTCTGGATAAGTTAAAGTTGGCTGAGTTAATGTCTGCTAAGTTAAAATTTGTTAAGTGCTGTACTTTGTCTGGATGTTGTTTTAAAATTTTCTAAGTACCTTATTCTTCCTTAATGTTCTAAATTTTGCAAGTTAAAGTTTGTTATTGAACCTCCTGAGAATTTTGCAGTTTCTCCCATGCACTGCCCAGGGTATATCAAACTACCTTCCCCTAAACCAGCTGAGTGGGCTGGGGCATTCCACTGATCTGGGTAGATTGTATATGATATTGAAATATGAAGAATATGGTATTTCTGCTGACTGCTCTGCAATATTGCAGTCAACAGAAATCCTGGGGGTGGTCCCTTCTTCCTATGAAAAGGAAGATGTAGCTGGTGGAGAGCCTTTCTAGCTCCAAGGGATTTCAAAACTTTACACTCCTTACCTGATCCAGAACAGCTCACATCTGGTGACTTTCTGTCATGACATGAGGGACATAGATGATATTTAGGAAAAGAGCAGGGAAAATAACCCAAATGTTGAGGGAAGTGAAAATGAGGATTTATAGGTGTTTGGTGGACCGAGTTCCTGACAAAATTCTTTGAACGCTGTTTAATTAAAGCAGTGTTTTGATTGCTAAGAGATTTGGTTGCCATACAGTAATTGCTTTTTTAAAGACAATTAAGGGATGCATAACCCTTAGCATATAGAAGTGTCTAATTTTAGAGGCTTCCATTTTTTTTGTTTCCTTAGTGTAGGACAGGTTTCTAAAATGCCAGAAAGTCTGCTTTCTGTCATATACCCTGAATGCTATTCAATGCACATGGGTCATTTGCAATCGCTTCAGCATGTAGGAGGCCTCCTTACACATGATTTCAGTAAGCAATATTTTGGAGGGAGTTATAACAGGAGAGGAATAGTCAAAATTATAACTGTGAATCATGGCTCATAATACAGATAAGATTTAGGTGACTGGAGCTACAGCATGCATTCAGGAAAAGGTGGAAAACAAGCCAAGACTAATAGCCCCCATTAATACACCAAAAACCCCAAAAGCTGAATCCAGTTAGAATTGCATCATTTTTTTTGTACAAAAGCCATTGTGGAAGTGAGAAGTGAGTAGTCTTCAGAAATAAGTCAGATTTTATTTTTGTTGAAAGGAAAGGTATATGTTTTTGGGGTTTTGTTTGTTTGTTTGTTGTTTGGTTTTTTTTTAACAGAAACTCCTCTTTCTGCTCCTGGGACTTGACCAGAGGATTCAGCCTGTTTCAAAACTTATAACCATTTACAGTTTTCTTACAGCCTTAATAGCATCGGTTTTCTGTGGGACTTAATGCTGATCAAGCAGTTCTCTTGATTCACTTATCAACAGTGAAAAGGAAACTATCTCAGCTCCCAGATGAGAAGTTTAAAAATTTAGGTATAACATGTCAATGAGGGATTATTTTTTTTGATTTGTGGCCATGCTTCCTGTGAAAGTCTCCATTTTTGTATGAATGCATGTTTGAACATTTCCCAGTACATTCGGATGCTCTAGATGATTTTGTACTTGGATGAAGGCCCAAGCCTTTATGGATCTTCATATATAATTGTGCATGTGTTTGAAAAGGGGACAACTGAATTAATTGTCCTCAATGAATCCAAGCATGATGGTCTATCACAGGTGATAGGTATTGAAAAGTATTCACTTACAATGGAAACCAGTTCAGAATACTGAACATATGTTAGCATTGTCATTTGATAAAGATTGTTGACATTGTTATTTTAAAAGGTTCTTCATGCCAAAGACTGATAATGAGGCAGTTAACACACATTGTTAAACTGTTTTGTAAGAGAAGACAAAAAGAAAAAATGGAAGGGGAAATTTTGTAATTTTGAGCTCTTCTTCATCTGGTCCCATTGGCTGAACACTGTGCTATTGTGTAACATTGTCTGAAACAAAGTTTGTGAAAATGTGTTTAAAATTTCAGTGTATTGCTTGGGTCCCTTGGAGGTTTTTGTCATTTCACTCGAATACAATCATGGACAGAATGTTAAATGTAAACTTCTTAACACATTCAAAATTGATTGATTAGGACCATAATCTTTAAAGAATGATTTCCACCTTTGGTGGCTTTGATAATGTGGACCCATTTTTTCAAGTATGTGAAGAACTTTCTAATCCTGCACTTGTCAACAACTAGTGATGACAGACAATCAATACATGCAAACATCTGTTTCAGGTTATACAAATGCTCAGTAAGAGTAATTGTGCTGGTGATGTTTCTTAGTATGATAAGTTGCTAAATGTCCCTGTTTCCAACTTCACAGAAAAAAACCCCTGATGAGCTCATGGCTGAATGTGACACACTGGCATTTGGATAGTAAATCCTTAAAATTTATAAAATTACATCTGGAATGTGACTTTTAATTATCCACATGTGTTGCTTTAGAACTTCAGAGTATATTCCTTGTTATAGATTCCCTCTGTTTTGATAGGACTCTTGCCCCTTGAATGCTTCCCTAGTATGGAACAGATCACATGTGTGATCACATGGCTCATACAGGACAACCAGGGGACCAGGCTCAGCCAGAGTGGCTTTGGGGAAGGCAGATCCTGCTTGATGAACCTCGTGTCATTTTTTGACCAGATGACCCACCTAGCAGATGAGGAAAAGGTTGTAGATGTCGTCTACCAGGACTTTGATACTGTCTCCCATGGCATTCTTCTGGAGAAGCTGGCAGGCCATGGTTTGAACAGGTACACTCTTTGCTGGGTTAAGAACGGCCTGGATGGCTGGGAACAGAGAGTGATGGTGAATGGTGCTATGTGCTATGGTGCAGCCAGTCGCTGGTGGGGTTCCCCTAAGCTCAGTCATGTGGCCGGTCCTGTTTAACATCTTTATCAGCTATCTGGATGAGTGCACCCTCAGTAAATTCTCAAATGACACCAAGTTGGGTGGGAGTATTGATCTGCTGGAAGACAGGAAAGCTCTGCAGAGGGATCAGGACAGGCTGGATCAATCAATGGACTGAGGTCAGTTCACCAAGCCAAAATGTCAAGTCCTGCTCTTGGGTGAGAACAACCCCAGGCTGGGGCAGAGTGGCTGGAAAGCTGCCCAGTGGAAAAGGATCTGGAGGTGGTTCAGCTAGTTGACAGCAGCTGAACATGAGCCAGTGTGTGCCCCGGTGGCCAAGAGTGCCAACGACATCAACAATAGTGAGGCCAGCAGGACCAGTGCAGGGATTGCCCCCCCCTGCACTCAGCACTGCTGAGGCCACACCTCAAGTGCTGTGTCCAGTTCTGGGCCCCTCATTTCAAGAAGGACATTGAAGTGCCGTAATGTGTCCAAAGAAGGGCAACAAGGCTGGTAAAGCACCTAGAGAGTTTTGAATCGTATGAGGAGCAACTGAGGGAGTTGGGGTTGTTTAGCCTGGAGAAAAAGGGGCTCTGGGGAGACCTTGCCATTGCCTACAACTACCTGAAAGCAGATTGTAGCCAGGTTGGGGGCAGCCTCTGCTCAAGGGGAACTACAAGACAGGAGGAAATTACTTCAAACTGCACCAGGGGAGGTACAGGTTGGATATCAGGAAAATTTTCTTCACAAAAAGGGTGGTTAAGCATTGGAATGTGCTACACAAGGAGGTGGTGGAGTCACCATCTCTGCAAGTGTTCAGAAAATGACTAGACATGTCATTTAGTGCTGTGGTTTAGTTGACCGGGTGGTGTTTGGTCAAAGGTTGGACTTGATGATTTTAAAGGTATTTTTGAACCTCAATGACTTTCTGATTCAATTATTCTATTTAAAAGAAGAAAGAAAAAAAATCCACACCTGTGAGTTGTCAGGAATTTCTATTTTACTTTTTACTGTTGATAGTGCTGAAAGCCAATCACTAAGGAGAAATTTAGGGCAGGATGACAACACACTTCCCAAAATCATTGTGTTTAATCCAGGATGTTCTGACCAAAAGTCACACATATGAACCTATTAAAAAAGTAATGCAGTTATCTTTTGATGAGTAGTTGACTCCATTACTTACTGGACCCAAACTTCAAGTGAGAACTACACAAAATTCAATTTGACATATCTCAAAAATTTTGGAATATATGTATTGTGTAGAAGCACACTAATGAGCTCCTTTCTTAGACCTAACTTTACAAACTTTTGAAAAGAAATAGTGGACTTGTTATGCAATCATGCCTTCCATGTGTTTTTGTAAACCATGTTATCATGCACACACACATTCACAAATAATACTAAAACAGTTTCCATAGACATATCAGGCAAAAAAATATAGATAACTGTAAAGCAAATGTGGTTTTTATACTAATAATAGGTTTTGCGACAACACAAAAAAAAAGGCATTTAAAGTATTTATAATTTAAATAGTTTATACTTACATTCCAGGAATTCTAGTACAATATGGTCACTCAAAAAGTCAATTTTTATTGTCAGAGAAATATTTTTATGGGGGCATAGAAAAAAATCAAAACAATTAATGCAAATACCTTCATTTTTATGAAGCAAACCTTGAGATAAATACCTTCAGCTCAGAAACAGAGATATTTTATTATTATTACTATTATGGTTAAGATTAGGAGTTTAAAGAACTGAATTTCCAAGGTCAACATGTTTTCTAATACACTAGCAAATACAAATTCAGGCTCATGGATAAGATTACTACTAGACTGTGTGATTTCACAGAAAAAAAAGTAAAATTTATGTGTGGTGGTTTCTACTGAGGAATTAAATATGACCAGTACTGGAAATGTCATGTATGGAATAAATTTTGAAGGGATTAGTAGTATATAATATGTTGGTTTCAAAATAGTTTTGTGTAAGAATGGTAAAACGGCTTTTAAAAAGTTTTGTAATAGATAAATGGCTGATTTAAAAAAAAAAAAACCCAACCAACTTAAATACGTACTATTGTTCAAAAGGGCTGTTATTAAGCAGCTTTTATGGGCATATTTTTTTAAGTTTAAGTATTATCAGCAATAACTTGGGGATAAATAAAACCTGATTTATTCTTTAGGTAAGTAGGTAAAGATAGGTAAGTAGCATAGGGTACTCTGAATGATTCGTATTTAAACAAAATGTGCTTCATTATAGTCCATAAAGGTAGGAAGAACTTTGCAGTCATAACTGCAGAATGTGAGACTGTATTCTGGAGAATGATAGAACTCTGCATCCTCTTTTGGGGACTCCTGATACAAGAAAAACATTAATGCACAAGAGTCAGCTGAGTGGAAGGCCATCATGGTAGCTTGGATTGAGACACTTTATTTGTGACAAGAGACTGAGGGATCAGGGCTTTTTATCTGAGAAACCGTTAAAAGCCTTAATAAAAGAAAACACATTGTGAACTACAAGTAAGAACTATCCAAAACAAATAGTCTAATATGTGGCTAGAGAGTCAGTAGGAGTCAAATGGTCATTCCTTTTTGTACTGGATAGGTTTTTATGACATTTTTTATAGGATAGATGAAAAATTAAGAGTGCAAAAAGAATTTTAGAAAGAAGTCTGACAAATCTCCTTTAATTGAGAAATTCAAATTGCAGTCTACTTAGCTTATCAAGAAGTAGATAAAGATTTGATTTGATTCTATTTGATTTGTTTTCATTTCATTTAACTTGATTATCATGCATAAGTACCTTTACAGGAAAAAAAATACCAGTTACTTAAGAGTTTTTTAACTCTAACGGAAAAAAGAAAAATATTAAAAGTGCCACAAGAGGACTTTGATGTACTTGTTCATAATGATGGCAATAATAATAAGACTAATACTGCTACTACTAATTATAATAACGGTAAGCATTACCTGTGGAAGAAAAAGTAACCTGTAGAATGAGGCTGGTATTTTTTAACTGTGTAGATAATGAACTCTAGGAAAAAAAGGAAGGGGTGGATTTTTTTACTCTTGATGAGTTCCACTCAAATGTGAATAGGAGGTATTTTAGACAAACTCAAATTACTGAAGTCATTAAAGGCATTGTCAGGCTAATTTTTATGCACCTTGTGAGTAATCTAATGATAAAACTCAAGCCACCACTGAGTATCTGCTGGAATTCTTTGAGTTTCCAGGTGGAGCAACATCTAAATTTCTTCAATTATGTGATCCATTCCTATTGATTTCTGCATAAGAAAAAATAAAAACAAAACAATCCAGCAACAAAACAAGCAATCAAAACCAACAGAATGCAATATCAGCAGTAATAAGAAGTAAGTTCTTCCAGCACCTAATTTTATCATTCAGTTCTAATCTTTGATTTCAGTACTACACATAGTAGGGAAATATTCCCCACTTCTCACAAAACCCACTCCACATTCACCTTTATTGAGTCACATGTGATTGACTTTGTCCCTTTCTTAAGTCATGCAACTTTCAAGAAATTTAGTGCTATCCCCAGCCTTTTATCAACAAAAAAAGCGTTAGTGCATGGTCTATACTGTATCTTTCAGATTGTTGACAAATACACTGAGAAATACTGGACCAAGCACTGGCTCTTGAGGGAGGAGGTCTAACACTCAAACACAGTAAATGCTGTGTTTAAAGCAGTAAATGCTGTTTTAAAAGAAAGGTATATATACATTTCTTTTTTCCTAGTACTTGGTTCATCTGAAGACAGAATAGAATGAGTTCTACTTTGTTTGCCTAGTTGTTCTCTGACCTTTTGATCTGCCCTCCTGCCCTTATCCACTTTCTAATAAATTAAAATTGTGCCTTCCAAGCTACTTCTGCAAAATCTCCCTCATGGTAAAACTCTGCAGAATGTTGTTTTGAAATTCTTTCCCTCTAAAAAAAAGCAGATTTAAGGAGCTAAGGGAGCTTATTTACTCAGTCCACATTTCTCCAGGTTCTTTCTGATTGTGTTTTTGAATGTTTGCACCTATACAGACATACATCTCTGATTAAATTCTTGTAAAAGACCTCTGAAAACTGGACTCCTTTTAAAGAGGAAAAAGAAATAGAAGGTCTTTCAAAAATCATACATATACACAAAAAATCTTCCTCCATTTGCTATTTCAATAGCTTGTTTAATCCATTTGTCACCTGCTACTGAACCAGTGAATTATGTATATTTACAAACAGAGGGTAAGAAAAATAATACAGTGTCAACATGCTAACAGGGGCTGTGATTCATAGTTCAAACAATCTTTTTTTTCTTTTTTGTATTCAATTCACTAGCCTTGCTGTTTCATTCTGTGCTATAAAGTTTTGCAGGATAGTTTTGCAGTCTATTTGACTTCAGAATCTTGAGGGGAAGTGGATGAAAATTTGTGTTATATATATCTATATATCTATATATATCTAGTCAAGCTGCAAAGCTATGTAGGACAATATTTATTTAGTCAAAGAAACAGCAATGTCCCAAGTTAGCTTATGTTTCTAATTCACCATTGATTATACCATGCTTCTTATTCTGAAATATTGATAATATTGAAAACAATTTATTTTGAGGTTTCATGTTTCATAATAAAAAGGAATATGGCTTATACTATCCCTGTGGCAGTTATTTCTAAATACAAACCCTATTCCCTGGAATGGACAGCATCTGAAACAAACAAATGGCAATTAATCAACAGAAATGTCAATTTTAATGCATGTCTCCAAGGGCAGAACCATTTGGTATTGTTTATATTCGGTTCAATTAATATATTCAACACTCGGTTGATATTTTCAGTGAAGATACAGAATACAATTGGCTTCTGAGGCCAAGCCGTAGCTGAGAGAGTAGGAGTAGCAGACAGAAAAAATTCAGTGGAGATTTGTAAAAGAAAATAATTTTTTTCTTATATCTTAAAATGCTGGGGAAAACAGATTAGAACCAAATGGCTTGTGATTCAGAGAGTGTAAAAACTGACAATCAACGTCTCAAGTCAAATGAGACCAGTAAAGATTATGGACAATGGCATGTGACACTAAAGTAATTGTATTTAGGAAGTGTACATATAAATTAATGAACTGATTATTGTTAGAACTGAACACTTCTTGCCTAATACAATGTCATGTGAGAAGTTTATTATTATCTTGTATATGCAATGTCAATACAATCACTATCTAAAATAAGTTTATGCCCAGGCTGATTTATAGTATGTGGGAACCTAGAGTGGTTACTGAAAGTCACTGCTTGTGTAAAAGCAAAATCTTTGGATTTTTGGAAACCTTCAGGAAATTCTGTCTGCTTCATGTTGTCTTGGTTTTTTAGTTTTCAGGTTGCAGTCTTGAGATTGCAAGTGCAGGCATCAGTGTGCATGCTTTCCTTTCTGAGTAGTCCCTCTATATTACACCTTTTGTCCCTGCATTAGATACCCTGATCATAAACAGTTTAAAAAAGCTGCAGTAAATGGACTCTGCTTAAAGTTCTCCAGACAGTAATAATTGTATGGCTTTGATTATGCCTCATAGACACCTTCTAATCATGTCATAATCAATTAATGCATAACACACAACCTAAAGATACCTCTGAAGATTATAGGTAATATGAATTGTAGCCTATAGATCTTGACAGAATTGAGAAGTAGATCAGGGAATATTTTAAATTTTTTTTTATGCTGGAACTTACATAAAACTCTAAATATTGTTAAACTCATGAGTTTAAATTGTATTTAAATACTGTGCTTTCGAAACTCATTAATGCTGACTCGTAGTAAAAAAAATTTAAAGAAATAGAAGTTGTAAAGTGAGCAAAATATGAAAGGAAAGCATCTCTCAATTCTAAAACTAGTTGCTAAAATAATTCAAAATACATTAACAACAAACAGCAAACCCTTTTCCTAAAAGTTGCTTATATAAAAATTCTTAGGAAATATTTGGATATTTCCAAGAGTGCCTCTGTAGTGCTGTCCATTCATATATTTCTATGCTTATTTTATCCTTGAAAAACATACTTAATGGAAATGACAGACCACCACTTTCTTGTCCTGCAATAAATAATAGGCTCAATCTGTGATTATGAAGACTGCACTTAATTTCCAAATGAAAATTAAACCTAAGTTTATTATAAGAGGCCCTACGTAACTGCCCAACACCTATACAAAATGCTGATTTCCTTAGAATAAGGACTGCCAAGAAAACACAGTAATATTTGCAAAGAGCAATGTTCTTACTCAAAATCCAATAAAATTGCTGTAGAAGCGCTCTCACTTGTTCTCAAAGACATGGAGTTGTACCAAAACATATGGAAACCCCCAAGAAAATATATAGGTTCTTGGTGTGCTCTGCAGCTGCAGTAGAGTGTAGGTGCACCCAGACTCCCTTTAGAATTACTTGCATGAGCAAGCAGAGTGGTCTGAAAGCAGCAGAATGAAGTTCAATACAGCCCGAGAAATCTTTACAGGCATTGAAAAAATTTATTAATGTCCAGCTTATTGTCCAGCTAGGGAAGGTAGCTCATTTAAAACTAATTTAGATATGCAGGCTACAATTAATCATTCCAGAGTTGTAAAAATAATTATATATGAGCCATTAAAAATAAGTGAAAAGGAGTTTAATGGCTTAAATTGAGGTTTAAAAATCTCATTACTGCCCAAATCTATTCCAGTAGAGGAGATGATACCATCCATTGATTCAACTCTAGAAGATTTACCAAAGTATCCGGAAGGTTTAATTACACTAGAGGCACTCAAAGAGAAAAACTCTCAAATGACACCATATTATTGGAAGAAAAGTTAAATATTATTAAGGAGCTAGTCCTCAATAGACTTAAAAGTTATGGGACAGTTTAATTTCACAAATTGAGGTATTCTTAAGAGGTATTCCAACTTGTAAAATTTGCTTGAAACATCAAGTGTGTTAGAAATATTAAAGTGTCTCACTGGGATTCAAACCTAACTTTACAGAGAACAGCACTATTTGCTATTAAAGATAAATCTATTATTGCAGGAGATGAAGTAAATGTCGGTTGGACAACCCACCATTTAAAAACTCCAGAACACTATCAGTGCTATGTGTTAATAAACACTGTATAGTGGGTAAACACTGGTAGTGGGTAACAGAGAACTGAATACAATTCCTGTTGGGCTGTTGATATTGGGCTAACTGAAAGCAGTAGGACTCTTGAATGACTTGATCAGGCTTTGGAACATATTCAGAAATATGGAACATGAAGTTTCTCTTATATTAAATACTGTAAAAGTTATAAAGTATATATTGTCTTACCTAACTTTAACCACCTAAAAAATGGACTATTTTTTTGTTTGAAAGTGACATTTTTTAACTTCCTCTGTATTCTATAGAGATAGGTGGACATAATTAGAATGTAATTTGTCCCACCTTAAGTGAATTTCAGTTGACCATGCAGTATATCCACATGAACCTATGGCACAGAGCAGTATGGAGGCTCTGAAGCAGATCCCCCACTCATCTCAGTGCCCCATACACTGACTTAGCTGCCAGGGCAGTTTGGTGAGCAAAAGCTTGGTTCTCTTCTGATAGGTCTAAACATGATGCTCATCTGGGCAGACACAAAGGTGCTCCTTCTCTTCCTGGGACCGAAGTGTCCATGGAGATATGCTCTAGACTGAATTTCATCTGAAGAAGAAGCTCTAAACTGCATATAGTGTAAGCATATGGACCTAAGCACCAAGTGCTTTGATCCACTACAGCAACAAATTACTTCCTAATATAGACAAACCTGAGTAAATTTAGGCTCTGGTTAGATGAGATGCAGATCAAGTGAGATGAACTTGTATGTGACTGGTTCCTAATGCAAGACTTCAGAACTTATATGGGAGAGGAAGAAAGTGTCGCTAGAAACACTAATTTTCATATCCAGATTCAGAGTAATTTAGGGAAAGGGGTGAGTTTACTGTTATAGAACATATCTCTGTGTTGATCCAGTGGATCTAGTTGATTCAAATAAGTCAGACAGCTTACAAAACATTTTAATGAAATAATAAATTTTCTATAATGTAGGATGATGTGAGTCAAAGAGGTAATACACCTTTTTTTCCCTGATGATGTGTTTATTTTTAGAATCACAGAATCAGTTGAATACATCCAACTAAAATAGTAGGGTACGTGCTTGAAAATATATGTGTATATTAATAGTTACAGAGTTTACACCTCTAATATAAAAATTCTCACTGTTTAAGCACATTTTAAAGGTCTTTTTGGAAAGAAATATGTCTTTTTAGATCTTTAGAATGCTTATGCTCAACATTTTAAATTTAAACTTATTTAGAGTCACCTTTCTTCCACATAACTCTCTGTCTTATGCAGCCAAAGAATTTCAAAATTTGAAAAAGTAATTTGATCATGTACACTCACTCTCAACATTTTAAATTTTTTTTTTAATAGCATGCTCTTCAGCTATTTGTCTGGACCATTTAAAATTCCAATCAAATGTGATTCCATATCTTTAAATGAAAATCTAATAACTGTAATCACTATTATCCTGTTTGAGTAAGACAGGTTGCTGTGTGGTTAATTTTAAGCATTCAAAAAGCATCATTGACATCAGTCAGACTGCTAGACTTACCATTATGCCTGTTTTTAAACGCCTTGTCAACTCAGAGCACTACCATGATGAGAAACCTTGTCAGTCTAAGGAAGAGTAGATCCTGACCTACATCATTCAACTATGTATTAAAATTTACAATGATTTTTCCTGAGAGTATCACGCATCATGACTAATAGTTTCTAAATCTTTGTTCATGTGCAGACATGGTAAAAATATCACTGTCAACTTTAAAAGTAAATCCTTGCTCTTCATTATAATTAAACTTGCTGATTATTACAGTAAAGCTGATTATTATAGTTAAACTAAGGCTAAAGTTCAAACTAAGCATTTCAAATGAGTTCACTGCATAACTAACTTGATTTTTAAACAGAGTTAACATATAATAAAAAAAAGTCTTTTAGTAGTCATCTGCTAAATCTGAAATATTTAATCAAATTTTAATTATGTGTTAGTATACTTGGGCATCTATATCAGCCTAGTAAAAAACCTTGCCAACCAACTGAAATGATAAAAAGGAATATTCAGGATGCATAATAAAAGCAGAAATAAGTAGATCAAGGATTAAAGGAATATTATACTACATTTCTCATAGTCCCAATTAGTGGAAAGAATCTATGACCTATTGTAGATTCACAAGGAAAAAGTTTCCAAGTTCTGTTTTCACTATCTTGAATGCAACATATTTGTTGAAGGTGTCTGTGATTTTACTGTCTTCTCAACGTCCCCAGCTTTATAAGGGGTTTTGTTCCTGGAAAAGGTAAGCTATTAAAAAGTCAACCAATTGAAGTAATCATTTATTTAAAATGTGGAGATCTGAATTGGACTGATGACTTAAATGTGAATATTGTAGTCAAAGGTTTTTGCCTTTGAAAAAAGAAAATAACAGAATTTTATTTTTTTTTATTATGCATTCTGGGAATTAAACAATGTTACTGATGAAGATACAAAGGGTCTGCCATTCATGGCAGACTGGCCATGTAATTCATTGAGCTTGCATTCATGCACTGTCAGCTTCAATCCAGAACTTGGCAGAAAACTGAGGGGGAAAAAGCAGTTGGTGCAATCTACTTTTGTTAAGGGGCTTTAACTAGGGGAAGTATGATAGAATGAGGCAGAAAATTCATACAATATTCTGATTATTTTCTAAAAAATTATTTATGGAATAAGTATATATTTGTTGGAGGGGTTCTTATAGCTGGTAACAGTTGGGAAAAGTGATGGAGAAAGGTAAAGATACTGGGTAAGTAAGTGAGGTTGTGAGATGTGACAGGAGCAGATGACGGGGTAGGTGAGAGATTAGGTATATGAGGACGGTGGCAGATCTGCTTGCCCTTGTTTGGCCGTGGTAACCCCACTCAGGATGAAGTGCTTTTCATTGCTTTTGGATTTCCATAGTCCTTCTTCTGAGGTTGCTTTTTAACAGAGTACCATTTAGAACTGCTTTGAGCAAAGTAAAATGCTATTTATTAAAAATATTGGCAGCTGCTTGACAAAACTTGCCTTCTAAATTGTACTCGAAGGAAATGTTCACAGTTTGTACTGCTCTCAGTTTTACCAAAGCTGTTGAGACTTAGTCACAACACTGGGAAATTTTTTTTGTCCGTACATTCTAGAGTTGTCACAGCCACTCCAGAAAAATACTCTCTGAGAATATCCCAGTAATACTGGGCAAGGATATTTGGCTATTTGAGAGCTTCACTTTCCCCATAGTCATTATACTTTGCTGGCCTTCCTTCAAGGAGACCCAAATGCATTGCCACAGAAAAAAACTCCAATGTAAGCATATAGATGTTATGCAACGGTGTGGCAACTCTCCAGGGAGACTGTCTTCCTGCAGTGGAATTGCAAGATGTATCCTGGTGCTACAAGGAAATGAATAAAAAATGGATCATGTCGTTTATTTGATGATCCACAAGAGGTTCTCAGAAAGGCATACATTATATTGCCTGCAGTTCAGAGCAGGGCAGTAAATTTTTTAGTCTGTCCAAAATTCTGTCTAAGTGCTACAGTCACAGAATGCCTTGAGCACACCTAACAGAAGAGACGTTTTAGCTTGCCCAAATGCCTTAAAGTCATTAGCCTGGACTCATCTTGCCTAATCTTTAGCAAGGAAGACATCAAAGATGTTGAAAGTGACTTAGATCTTACTTAGTATGAAGTCTTTTGGAAATGTTCACTTCACCCCCTAACTACAAGGGAGATGCAGTAACAAGAGTCTCAGGTGCTTCAAGGTATATGGGACAAATGTGAATGAAAATGTCTACAGCTGGTGCCATGTTTACAGCTAACTGAACTGTCTTTTGTAAAGTGTTTAGCCTACATTCACATAGTTTTTTGGAATGCCCCAAAGTCTTCAATGTTAGCCTTGCCAATTCCACCTTTGTTATATCAAAGTCAGCGGGAGGTGATTATCCCTGCTGGTGTTTTGACAGAAGGTGGATGCTAACTTCACTTCATGTGGAAAACTAGGCAGCTACCAGACAGGTCTTCATGTGATGCTGATCCTGTTAAACGTAGAAATAAACAGATAAATAAATGAGATTACAATTATAATCACAAGGAATTGCAGATCGGGGTATACACAAATAAAAAAAAATTTTCTTATGTGAGAATTTCAATCATTTCTGGAAACTTCATGACTCTCTAAATCAGCCTGTTTTATCTCTTCTATGCCATAGACATGGTGATCATTCATGGGGGTCCTGCTTGTTACTGCCTGAGCATAGCTTGCAGTTTATAGAGCATTCAGTAGCTGTTGATACTAAAAAAATGGTTAAATCCAAGCTTCATCTAATAGCTTATTTTCACTAAAAAATCTGCTAAATAAGCAAAGCATAAAATTAATTACATTTTAATTAATTTTTTGAAGCTAATCTCTGTAGAAAGTCCCTGATAACATAGGACATGGGGGGCACTAGATAACAGATTACAACACATTGCAATGAGATGGAAGTTTGAGTGGCTTTTAATTGACTTTAAACTAGGGAAAAGCTAACTTTTATAAGTAAACTTTGATCAGATGTAGTGAACTTCTTTACAGTGTCACTATGGTCTTATTAAAAAAAAATTCATGTTGCTGAGCTTACCTAATGTTTGTCAGAACATTAAAAAGTTGTAGAAACTGTCCAGTTCTCTAATTTCCACAGATTTGATAGTCTGTCAGTAGGATACACTCTTTTCTTATCACTTTGAGTCATCTTTGGTCTTTACATGGAAAATTGGGAGCTTTTGTCTAGACTTAATCACTAGTAACATATTAGCTGTATATCAATAAAGGAAAGGAAGGAGACTACTTCATAAATTTAAATGTAGATCTCATCACTTAATCTAAAATGGCAGTAAAATGCTTACATTATACTATAAAAATGAAACACATGAACCACTCTCTTTCATTTTCTGTCTATCTATCTTGAAATCTGTGTATTTTTTTTGGAACATTCTGATCTCCACTTTTTTCTTGACTTTTCCTCTTTTTATGCTATTTAATTTTTTTTTCTTTTCCTCTGTGTGCACCTTTTTTTTCCTCTGTGAGTAACCATGGCTGCTCTATTACAGAGTTCTATACGGTTCACTATTCCTGTCATTGTTCAGCCTAGCTACTTCCTCTAGTTTGTCCTCCACTGTATTTACTTCACTCTTCTCAGTTTGGCCATATCTTTAGTTATTTTCCCATCATTTCTTCTATTACCTTTTTCAACCATATTTTTTCCTTATATGAAATATAAAATTTGCTGAAGACAGTTAAAGTTAATCTTACATTTATTTCTGCAAGCTGAAAACCAGATGCAAGACCATTTGGATTGGTGCAGTTGGCATAAAAGTGAGTTGGTAGAAAGGTCAAGTAGAGTATTTTTTCAATGCTTACTGTCCATAATGAGTGATTGAATCAAAATTTACAGCTCAATGGGAACATGGAAACTGCTTGTGTTTTTAATTGGTAACCGGTCATAAATGTCTGTTCATTATTAAATTGAAAGAGGAACTTCAGTGATTACAGATAGGTTGTTAAATTAAAACAAAATTAGGGCCACAAATGTATCTGTGAATATCAGAAACATAAATGCAACCTGTACTTATCTGATATGAATTTCTGTTTACTAATGAACCTAGCTCTTCTCTTTGAGCTGCATTATCAGCTGATATTTCAATTGAAAGCTGCTCTTGAACATGCAAGCACACACGGAGCTGATTTTCCAAGATATCCAGCAATGTACGGAACATATCAGCTAAAAGAAAGAAGACTCAGCACTCCACTCTTGAATGCAAAGCAATTATGAGAATACCAAATCAGGTACACATAATGAGATTGGGAGGTGAAAATATAACATTGGCTAAAATGACCAAATGATGTCTCCTTAAGCTATTCATTTAAAATTAATGAATACTTTGCTATATTTTCTCACCTATCTCCAGATGCAGAAGGGAGTGATAGAGAGATTTTGGTGGGTATCTGTCATCCAGTCAGGGTCAACCCACTACAACTTTATTTGGAAACTTATTTTCAATAGGTGTCTTTGTGGCTTCATTTAAAAGTTAGGGATTTTGAAAATCATGTTTCTTTTACTTCTGCTATAAAATTGAGATTTTTTTTACAGAAGCCTAATTTGCTGCACTGATTTACTACTAAATTCTAGAAGGAAAATCAAGACTTAAAAAAAAAATTGTTTCTGATTTTTAATGCCCATTTCCATTCAGTCATACTGATCTGTTCCATGTTAGATGCAGATATCTGTACAGAAACAGACGGCTGTTTTTCTTTTTTTTTTTTTTTTTTGGCCTCACTGAATCAATATCAAGAGATTCATCTCTGGCTGCAAAACTCTTTATGACAAAGTCCAGAGAAATAGAAGGAAGGAATCTGCAGGAAGTTCCATACTTGTTTTTAGGCTTTTGTTTATGTTCTGGGGCATTTGTTGAAGTTATATGTAAAGGCAACTTCTCAGAAAATTGGACAGAAACATGTAAGTCTGTATTGTACAATCACTTCTCTGCAATATGACAGATTTATCAAGTATGGTCATACTGGCTAAACAACACAGGTGAAATCCTGTTAAAGACTGATTTTAACTGCCTTCAGTTTTCTTTTATACAATTTCATATACATATACACAAATATTTCTGCAGCTCTGCTTAGGGCAACAAATCTGTATATCTTCTGTGCAAAGAGATCTGTCTAGTGACTGTATCAAGTGCTCTGCCTTTTCAGCATTTGTACAGATCTTTGTTGAAGGATTGTTGTAGAGATTTGTGTTTTCCTGGATGCATGACAGTCAGCTGCTGCTTGTGTTTTTCTTTCAGCAAACCAACCTCCAGAAACCTTAGAAAAGTGTTAAAAGCCCTCACAATTTCTAGATGGAATTTCCAAATGGAAAACACAAACATGGAGAAGTCTTAGTGCAGGTGTTATGGGACTTGGAGTTCAATGTGAAACAATTAACCAGACACATTGTGTTTTGCTTTGTTGGTTCTATAATTCCATCTTAGTCTTGTTTTATGTTTCAGAGCGAGTTCCTCTCTAGCCTTAATCTTTCCTTCCTTTTTGATAATAAATACAAAGAACAGCATGACTCAGATACCAGATACTTTGCTACTTCCCACAATAAAGTTGGTTTCTTCTTGGAGGAGCTTTTTCCCTTCTTTGAAATGAAAACATGATAGAATAGTATGAACAAGAAAGCTGATTAAGTTATACTGAAATAAACTTCCTTTTTGAGCTTTGAAGACATTAGGACAAACATAAAATATACTTTCTTGATAGAAACTATGGCTGAAAATATTGATAAGAATTAGAATTATAAGTAATTTAAAGATTTATTAAGACAGATATGCACGAAGAACAAAATAAAACACCAAACAACCAAAATACCCAAACCAGATCACCCTCAAGAAATTTGCTTCTATTTTTCAGATTGCTATGAGCTAGAATAATAAGAATTATAATAAGATTATAGTTTATTTCAGTGCCATAATACAAGATAGGATTTGAACTGATATATAAAAATGAGAAGCAAGTAAGAATGGAGGACATTTAGTAAGCAGAATATGTAGACAGTGATAAAGAAGTAGTATACAACCTGAGATGAGAGAGAGGTTGCTATTTGCCTGTTGGCTACTGCAATAATTTCATGTTGAATAGTTTAGGTTTGTAAATTTCCTGGGTTTCAGTCTAAGCACTCTATCATCTTCTCATCTCATATTCTAATTGCACAGGAAATTTTCTGTCAGAATTTAGAAAATTATCTTATGAAAAAAGAGTTATATGGAGTGGTGGACTGAGTTAGATGTCTGCATATAATTTTGATAAAACAAATACAAATAAAAAATGGAGATTACTCATCTGGCATTATCTTTATCTTCAAGACTTTAAATATTTGAACAGACTGAATTTGTGTCTCTGAAGACTTAACTGAGATGAGAAGATATAGTGTTAACTCTACAAACACTGCTGGTATCTTCAAACATTATGTGGAGAAAATACCTCACTTGCATGGTAGCATCTGATTTGACCATCAACAAGGGTTAGTACCCAAATAGGTTTCTTTTGGGTCTCCTTTGAGATTCATCTACTGAGCTGGTAGAAAAACACACTAATCTGGTGTCAGAGAGGGGATGGGTTGAGTGAAATATTATAACTATGGGAAGTGACATCAGATTCCCTTAGTGCTGAAGGAATAAGGACATTCGAAATTTAGTGAATTTTTATACACAAGAAATGAAAGAACTCAGCACCAACTCTGTGTTTGGAAATGTTTTTCAGGAAACAAGAGTATGAAGCTATCAAGTGAATACACTTTTTGTCAGAGGATGGATAGCTAGAGGAACTGTTCCAGAATGATGTTACTCCTTTTTGCTAATTTTTCTGTATAAGTGAGCTGAGAATGCCCACTTTAATTCACTTTATCAGAAATTTAGATGCTGATATTAGTGCTTAAGGAATTACTTTCAGTTTTATATTTCTGATATATTCTAATAGTACTTATTGTTGAGCATCCATATTTAACTAGTGGAATATTGATAGAGTCGTTTCTTATTGAGCAGTTGGAAAAGTACAAGTAATGATGTTCAAAACACCTGGAGACTTGCTAGCTTGATTTTTAATATAAAAATGGAAACCCTATATGCAATGGGAGGAGGATGGGAAGCAAAGTAGCATGCTTACTAGTGTTTTTATATGTCTTTGAAACCCTGGGCTTAGGAGAAGAGAACAATTGAGAGAAAAAAAAGTAAGTTATAATAAGAGTATAAATTCTGATTTTTTTTTTAATATAGTAATAAAAGAATTATGTGAAACCTAGAGATTTGTGAACAAATTAAGTAAAACTATTAGAATCCGTGATTTTAACATTGAAAAAGGATATAAAAATTTCTAGTTTTAATAGCATCACAAATATCGAAAGGATGTGAAGTTAAAATTTTAATATGAGACAAATTCTTCTGCATGGATCTTTTTCACACTGGCTGTAAAACATGGTGCAAGGAAAGCTCAGGTACTTTAGAACAATTACTCCTGATTGATTACAGTCTACTGCAGACCAATGATCCTTATCATCTGTATCATCATCAGATGTAGGCTTGATAATTAATGTTTCTCTGTGGAATACTGTAATGACCTGCTTCCTTTTGCATTAAAACAAGATGTTGTTGTTCAAAAGCAGAGGTAGATAGGTATTTACTCTATTAGAAACAAATAGATTTGTATGTTTGGTCTTTGCAGACGGCGGTTGTGCTGGTGGCACGTCACGCACTTTTCTTACTTTGGATTGGTTGGTGGTCCCCTGAGGATCTGTGTACACAGCAGAGTAAGTTATATCTCAAGGTATTTTGGAGTATGTGAAATAATTCTGCTCTAAAATAGTAGATATTTAAGCTTGCACTTGAAATTAAGGAAGAATATTTTAATTAAGAAAATAAGTACAGTACACTGTTTTGACAAAAGTCCATTTTCTCCCCTTCCCCTTGCATCTCTTTTCCATTATTCAGGGGAATTTGTCCTTGTCGTAAGAAATAAATGATAAAAGATTTTTTAAACCATATTTTTGTTTTATAATGAATCTAAATCTTCATTGGCACAAAGAAATAAAACAGCTGTGTCATCAGCTCAGCTTGTGAAAAGAATTTCAGGTTTCAGTAATTTACTCCAGTCTGCATCAGATGTCTGAATTTAGGTCAGACAACAGAATAAAGAGTCTTGTTTCTGTGGCTACTCAGAAGTCCAATTCAGAACTCATTTCTCTCTGAAACTTAAGGTGAAAAATACAGAGCTTAATTTCCTGCTTTTGTCTCACTAAGACCTTTGTTTATAAATTATAACACATATAAGGAGTCATTGTCCATGATCACCTTTAGAAGTCGTACCAGAACATTTAGATGATTGCTTACTGAACCATGGAAGCATGAAATTCAATAATTTATAAGTTATGGATTTCTACTTTGCTTACCAGCTCTTGTAGACATAAAGAACAACATAGCTCAAATGAATTATTAAAATGATTGTGCCATCCTTATCACTGAATTCTCCTCCTTCCTATATGTGTTTCTTTTTCTGGCCAGATTGTCACATTTCATGGAAAATATACCCCTGGATATTTTTTTTTTCTCTTTCAAGGAGACTCCTTTCAGGACAAGAGAGTTCTGTGAAGTTTAAATTCAACAAAGCTGTCAGAGGAAAGGGCTAAGGATAAGAAGAAAAAGAAGAGTGTTTTTGAACAGTTGCACAGAATTTAATGGAGTTAAAAACAGCAAAAAGGATCTATAAAAATGTAATAAAGATTCTGTGGAAACCACTCTAAAGCCTTGCAGAGATTAATAGAGAGTGTTGTGTTCTACACCACCTCACTTTTAACCATATCATAGATTATACTCTGATGTTACTCTGAGCTACTAAATGTTATAAAACTGGTTTAAAAACTCAACAAAATTGGATGCAGACAATCATGTCCCAGGCAATTCAGAGTAATTAATCATTTGACTTTGGGAAATTTGTTTATTTTCCTATTATGTTGCTGTTCTTTGGTGACTTACAAAAGTTACTTAAGCAGCAGCTGTCAGAAGTGGCTGTACTTTGCATTTTTAACTGATGGTTGTCTGTGGCAGCAAATAATTGGGGTAGCAAAATATTTAGCAATAGTAAATGATGTGAATAATTGTGACAGACATGGAAAAGGCAACTAAGTCTGTACTGAAGACTTAGTTGACTGAATTCTACAAAACCCATTGCTTAACTGGTCATATCTCAAAGTAATTTGACATTATTTGCTGTATTTAATTTTCAGGAACTCAAATGACAAACATTCCCACGTCAGGAATATTTCTAATAATTACACTTATAATTTTTATGGTGTATAATTGGGGGCCAGTGCTTCATACATTTAGTTCCAATAATTGTGTAAAAAAATAATTATTTCTTTATGGAGACAGGCATCCAAAAGACTAGTAAGCATGGTGTAGAATGCTACTGGTGCTACATTTCACTTGCTTTATCTTTTATTTCATGTCTGAAAAAGCCTTTTAATTTATGAATGTAATGGAATGCATGATACATACCTATTGCACCCTGAGCCTAACATCTTACATCTTTTTCTGTAAAGTGGGAGATAGAGCTTAAAAACATGTGAGAAGCAATGGGAAATAACAAATGAACAGTGTAACTTAAATTATATTTTGTAAACTCTGGTAGGTGGTTTGAGAATGTTAATTGGTGCTGGAGCCCTTTTAGTCACTGTTGCTGTATTTGTGAATTACACTCGATCTTCTGATGTTCTGCATGGAACTAAGAGCCTACTTTGTATCTAATTCATTGTCTGATGGTGAAAGATAAAAACATGCATGTTGCAAGACACTCTCTACTTGAAGAACTTGCAGTGTCTCATGTTGCTGAAATAGGGCAAGATATCCTGGAAGCCGGAGCTAAAAAACCTACATGAACATGCAGACATCCAAGTGTTCATGCTGACAATGCTCTGGGTAAGATGTGTGTGAGGCATGTGCCAGACAGCACCAGAATGACTCTGCTGGTGGTGTTAGTAGTGCTCTGTGACTTTATTGATATACTCCAGCTCTCAAAATATTGCCAACAGTACTCTTTCACATTTCAAAACTGAACATTGCCTTTAAGTCAGCCAGGACAAAGCAACAAGAGATACTGATGTACAGCTTTTAAAATAAAGTTTATTAAATAGTGATGTAGCCAAAGATTTTGAAATAGAATGTATATTTACCTTCCCTCATTAGACACAGGCTAAGTATTTTGCATTTTGAATTTATGGACAAAGCTTTTCGGTGGCAATATGGTATAAGAATTTTGAATGAATAGTAGTCTCAGCAAGTAGCTTTCAGTAATTAAACTTATACCACTACTCTCAATGTGAATCTCAGGTAAGTCCATAGCATAGTAGATCTTAAAGGTCACTAGAGACTGATTCTTCTAGAACACAAGGCCTTTATCAGAGAGAAAAGCTAGAGAAAAACTAGGCTTCCATTTTTCTGGGCTCAGATCATTTCCCAAATCTCAGTGCAACATCATTTCAAAGTGTAGATGTTAAAGCAGTCTGTGGAAAATTTTCTAATTGCTTATGTACACAGACAGAAGTGACAAACATTGTATATTGAAGTTTCTGTGCAAATTTACTGCCAAAAATTGGGGCCCAGCTTGCAGTGGATTCTTTAATCGTGAACTCTATACCCAGAAGACATACTGTTACAGGCTTTGAGGTTCTTCATTTACTGTGGTCACAAACAATATTAATAATTTTCCATTTCACATTCTTTCCATTTGTAGCTTGATGAAAATTATAAAAAACAATGTTGTGAAGTCAAGATAAATGTTTAAATGTCTAAGAAATGAGGTTTGACAGAGTATCAAAAATAATGACTAATATTTAGTTCATTTAGATCTTCTTTAATAGTGGTGGGGTTATTTCTCTTTTTAAAATGTCCTTTAATGCTCTAAAAAATTCCAGTAAAAGTTTGCATTTGATTGTATCAAGGCACAATTTTAATATTTGCTTAAAATTTCAACACTGTAAGCATTTAGTTGTCTAAAAAGAATTTGAATAATGCAAGAAATGTTCCGTACACAGCACATTTTCATCTGATTTCTACTTTGTGAGGAGAAAAACAAACTTCCATGTTCTTAGATTAGAATTTGCTGCATTGAGCTAATTGTGACTATTTGATTAGTTAGATAAAGTACACATTTTTTTTCCTGAGAAACTCTCACTGCTAATCTTAAAAGGTTACCTTGTTATTTCTAGGTTTAGTCAATTGTAAAATAAATTACCTATATTCTCACCCATGCTGCTTTACCATTCATACACACGCTGCTTTATAAGATGAGTAGAGGTAAGGTTGCACATACTGAAGATTCCATATTTCAGATTGAAGAAAAGAATAAAAAAACCTGACTCTTTTAAAATTTAATGTACATCTCCTACCAACATAATGATGTCTAGTGATGTTAGTCCAAAATGTTTTAAAGAAAATCTGTGATAACTTTTTAACTGTCCCCTCAAAACTTTTTCCATTGAAGCTTTTAAAATGCATGAGCACACACACAGACGTTCATCAATTTCAATAACATATGTGTTATTATTATCATTATTATTGCATTAAGTACTCCAGTTATACTGAACTCAACAGAAACATGAATGCTGAACTGCTGTACCAGTATATATATGTATCCATATAGTAAACAGCATATCTAGAGCAGAGACTCCCTTGGACTTAATCACATGGGTACTTTCAGGGAAGTAAAGGGTGCCACACTGATAGGTAAAGAAGGCAGGACTGTGTAATTAATTTTATTTGCAGCTGTTGAGATTTCAGACCATAACTCTCTAAGCAAACATCTTCTTTCTCTTTACTTTTTTTCCAAGCAAACTGATCAGAGCTGCTTTGGGGATTGGCTGTGTGCCCAGTTTCCACAAATGCCAAAGACTGAGTTAATTAAAATTGACTGCTTGTCTTAGGCAGAAGAAACAGGCTAAATTCTGGCTTGTTCTAAAAAAAAAAATGATTGAACAATTTAGGCAAACAAAATAACTTTCTATTAAGCAAGGGAATAAAAATAACATATTGCTTTGCCTTGAAAAAAACAGATCATATTTTTATTTTGTTTTCATTTCTACCTCAAAGGCTTTTTTTTCTGTTGTGTTTTGTTGGTTTTTTTTCTTTACCCTTCTGCAGTGAATTGTAAATTGTTAGATCTGTGTATCCCAAGGACAGGAAGACATATATCAAATGAAGGATATAGACAGATTTTACAGACTGAAGCTATAAATGACAATAAAAAGTCTAATCTTGCAGATGTTTAAACCTCACAGGTGTCTCCCCTTTAGACTGAAACTTCCCCAGTGCCTAGTGTAACTTTCTCACTGAAATGCTCCAAAACTGTGCAGTCCACACAGCTCAGCAGCTGTCACATGCCTAAAACCATCCAAGAACCAAAGTCTCCAAAGGTTATTTTACATGCATTTCCTAAGAGCAATTGAATGACATTGACAGTAGAGCTCTCAATGAACTAAAAACATGTTCAAGATTTATAGCTTTTTTACAGTCAGGTTCAACGATCTCAGATTAGGGGATTAAAATTCACACATTCCTGGAGGTGGGGTTTTTGTACTTTTAGTGAGTACTGTGGCCTAAGGCTGGCAAGGAGAACCACTCCCTTCTTTTTTGTCTGCTACTCTGCAGGGAATATTATGTGATTCATAGGAATATGCAGAAAGAGGTAAAAGAAGAAATTGATGGGGAGTGAGAAGCACTAGAATGTACATCATTCTATAATTCAGCATTTATAGTGTTCATAAATTGTGTCTTTGCTTCAAGAGGCTCTTTTATGCTTTTTAGTAATCAGTATTCTGGGGAATAAAGATGAGCAGACTTGACAAGAAACCCCTAATTGACTATTTCCCTGATGGGTGCTCACCCCACAAGGTTACTGTGTCATGTGCGGAGTATTTCTAATGGAAGTTGAATTCTCCTTTGTGTAGTTGAAAATCTTCATCTGGCAGATAAAAAAGGTTTCCAAAGAAAAATGGCCTATCATTTGTTAGAGCACTCTTCAGGGGAAAAATGACATGGATTTGCTAGTAAATGACATCATATCACAGCTTTATTTAAAAAAAAAAGGCTTTGACTTTTGAAAGGATATATCTCAGGATAGATTTCAAGCCTCTGGATATGAAATGAACAGATGTGTCTCCTTATGGGACTACCTTCCCAGGAAATCTTAGGGTTTCCTATTGATTTTACATAAGTGACTTCCCCAGCACACTGGCTGTTTTGGTTTGCTTTAAGCATCTCCCTGGGGATGTAAGAGATGCCCTCAGATCAATATATAACCTCAAAATGCATTTTTAGTAGTATATTTTTGTGTTTGCCCAAGAGAATTTGATTTAAAATCAGATTTTTTTTTTCCTGAAACAATCTATCTGCTAAGTGATGTCACTGCTCGAGCTACATAATTGTGATAGTGTGAAAATGTGTCAAATCCTGTTCACAAGAGCAACGCGACATTAATTTTAACTCTTGGAATGATCTGGGGATCTAAACAGAATTGTTAAGTAATCCTAGTAGGGTATTCACAAAACAAGTCATGGAGTGAATCAGGCAGAATAATGTTCAGCCAAGGGATGTTAATCTCTCCAGTGTTCTTTCAAGACATGAGTTTATAGGCTTTAGGAACCAGTTTAAAGGAGGATCCAAGATGCAAATATAATTCTTAGCAGACCAAAGGTCAAAAAAATATGTTACATGTTAAGGAATTTATTATAAAAGGTATATATGTGTAAAAATAAATAAATAAATATAAAAAATTAGGGAGAAAAGATAAACATTTGAAACTAATTCTGTGATGAGTACTATGTGGATCCCCAATAGAAACAAGCTTTTTATTGCTCTAATATTGAATTATATTACATATACGTACAGGGTTTTTAAAAAAATACATTACTTAGGTAAAAGGCTAAATGTGTCTTTCTAAAACATAGGTATTCTTCTTAATAGAAGAACCTGTATGCATTATTAATTGAATGCCCAACTTACTTTCTAACTTGTTTTTCCATTGTGTTTTTAAATGCCTATTGGATTAAATGTTCCAATTTGGGATGATTTTTGAATATAGAGAATAAATAGAAATATGAGCAAATAGGGCCATGACATATGCTTGCATATGTCATATTTTTCACTGTTAGATTATTAGATTTGCTGAAATCCTCTAAGTAAATCACATTTCAAAGAAAAGGAAATATGATCTATTTTTAGCAATTACAAACTTCTCAGCATTGAGAATGAGAATTTCATTTATCTTTGGTAGAAATCTTTTCTTTCTCATTTTTTTTTGCCGTATCTGCAATGCACAATGTACTGTCAGCAGAATAAATTTATCCTGGTCTGCAACTGCTCCTGGTATCTCATATACAGCTTGTTTAGAAGGAGCTTGGGTATATTCCTGATCTGTCAAACACATGCCCATTGCTTGTTTCTTACTCCATTTTTTGCACTTTGATTTTTAAACTCATTTCCTACCTTTTGTTCATTGTTTTCCCATTAGTTCTTTTATCAATTAACTCAAATCAACAATGATTTTAAAACTATTTCTAGGATAGAATTTTAAATTGGTAAACATTTTTGCAACATTTAAATATAAATCTGCTTCATTCCTTAATTCAGATTGATGTCTGAAAAAGGTTAGGAGTCAGATGAACTATAAAAAAATAAAAAATTAAACTAAATCCTTTACTAAGGAAATTTGCTTGATCGGTCCAAAATGAAATGATTAAAAATGTAAAGTTACAAACTTCATTGATTCATTTTAAAATAAAACTATTCAGAACTACATATTTTCTTCCTTATACTGAATTTTGTGCTACCTAGGGTCACTAAATTAGATACATAGAAGTAACAGAAAGGCATCTAATATGGATATCCATTATACAGAAAAAACTAATAGGTCTTATATGTCTGAAGAGTTTGATTCTTCATCAAAACCTGTTAAGAGTCTTCAAAGTAATGCTGTCGTTAAAGGCCAAGTGTGAGTGAACAATTAAGTTGACATGAAGTGCTCAAAGAACTATAAATCAGGAATTTTTTGAAAGTGAAGTTATTCAAGATGTTATATGAAAGTAAGATAAGAAAGCTGACACAGTAGCAAGATAGTTATCACAGCTTTAAGGTAAAAATCATTATTTGAGAGAATAATTTGATTTCTTCTTAAACAAACAAAAAAAATTCTTATTAATTTTCAGGTTTCATTTGCTTATAGAGGTAACAAAGCTGCTAACACAGTGAAAGTAACATTCTTTTTTCTTTGCTAGTATGGCTTAGAACATAAACACACACTGACTATTCTCTTTACACAAACATTTTTCAGAAACTGTCTCTGCATTTACAACAATTCAAGGACACTCTTTGTATTTGAGTGTGGGCATGTATATTTGAGCTAAGCCTTTGAGGGAGACATGTCTGAAGGTTTCTTCTCATAGGCATCTAGAGAAGGAGTGTAAAAGGAATCCATAAAGTTTTTAGAAGATAATTGTTGCTACACCCAAGGAGTTGTAAAATGAGATCCACAATGACCAGACAAAGATTAACACATTCAGCAGAATCTGTCTTAATTAAGATTAAGATGTTGGAATCAAGGCTAGCTTTTCAGATATGGTCTGATAGACTGCTACTTCGACTTTCTTTTCAGCAAAGGAGTCACCCCTAAGAATGGTCCTAGAGGGCATCAGAACTGGAATTTTTGCCATAAATCCTTAGCTCCTAAATCTGGATTCAGGTGTTATATATTCCTCTCCCTTGCTTTTCCTTTTCTTTGTAACTGTTAAAATGGATTTGTGATTTAAAAAAAAAAAAAAAAGGGAAATCTACGATATAGATGTTTTTACACTTTATGTAAAGTTTAAAGTAAATACCAATCCTAAAAAGATACATTCAGTGAGACCTGAGATTAGTTTTTAAAGTCAGTTTTTATGCAGCCACATCTCATTTTTCTCTTTCTGCTAACACACCATGCTGATCAGAGAGCTCCTAAGATAGAAAAATCTTAACACTGGAAATGTAATTCAGCTTCCTGGTACTTACTGCTGACCTAGGAAGCTTTGTGCATTGATTCTATCCATGTTATGTATAATTTTCAGACTGAATACTCTTGGTATTGCTTAGCTATTTTTTCCAGCTCACAGCACTCTGTATGGAGTCATTGCTTCAGTCTCACTCCCACTGATGCCATTCTCCACTCTTTTCTTCCTTTCTTCTTCTCTTCTCTCCTATCTGACTGACCTCCTTTCCCTCACTGATCTTCCTTTAATAAAAATCCACTTGAAAAAGTTAAAGGCTGGACACAACTCAAATAGAAAAATGGAGAACCAGTAGGAACACTGCAAAGCTAGTTTATTTGATCTTCTCTTTTCAAGCTACATTCCTTGGACTTGAATAAACTGCAAACCTTTTAAGCTGCCTCACAAATTCTCTAGCCACCACACATGATGAGTAAGTGATAAGTAAATTAATTTAGTATCTTCTTCTTTTTAGCAGAGAGGGCAAGCCGTAGAGGGCATCTGATCTGTGATTATTTCCATAAATCCTTGGCTCCAAGTCGTGTCCTCAGGTCACACACAATTTCTATTAGGCTTCTTTCTTACTCTAGAGGTTCAAATGGAAGCCTGTTAAACTACAACACATGGAAGAAGAAATTATGTCAATTTTCTTGTTTTGCCTGCTGTCAGCAGTTACAGAATGGTTACGGAGTTTAGGAGGTTTTCTCTGGCTGTTCAGTTTGCTTATTTCTCTTTCTCGCATGTAGTGCTGGAAAAAGCAGCTAACAACAAAGCTCAAGAAAAATAAAAGGTTAAGCCTTAATTCTGTTTCTCACACTACTTCACGGATTTGAAGTAACTCCATTCAAGTTGAATGAGTGAGAGGGAACAAAAAGAAATCAATTTTTCACTGTATGTTTATCAGTAACATGTCTTACTTTTTTTGATATTGTCTTTTAGGGTCAGCGACAGAACTAAGGAAAGTAGATAAAAAGAAGTAGAAAACTCCTGGATCATTAGTCAATGACTATTACTGTGAACAAAGCAGGAATAATACAGTGCTACACAAAAACGGATTACAGGTTTTCTTGCAATGAAAATAAATATCTAAACCTCAACCAGTAGAATAATGCACTGGCTTCATAATGAGCAGTGGTGTTTACATACCAAAATGAACCAAAATAATCCTTTAATAACCCACTGTTAGTCAATCTAGAAAGGAACTAAGAGATAACAAGACATAGCTTTGAGTTACTGTTCAGTGAATTAGCATGCTGCAGGTGTAATCAAATTAAAGGTAGATAATACCCCCCACAAACCTCCCATTTTCACATTGTTAGAGAAGGAGACAAAAAGCCATTTTCATTCTATAGGATTTAAGGGTCTCAGGTGTTCATTACAGCTGGTGTTGATTTGTCTCATGATTACATTTCTTTTTTGAGAATGTTTCCTCCTGGTCTTTGTTAGGAGTCCAAATAGAGAGGTTTTATCTTTACTCTGGAGATCTGCCTTTTGCATAGCACAATGTACCATTTACAGCAAGGGCTTGAAAAGTCCTTCAAGAGGAAATAAAGGGATCCCCTAACCTTGTCAGAGTATAAAAGAGTGATAAACAGAAGTTCTGAGCTGGTTAGTAGGGTGATATTGACTTTATACGTTGGTAGGATGAACATTAGATTTGAGGATCAAAGGTGCAGTGGTCTCACTGCTTTGGAAAAAAGAGAGCTATAAACATATCAGATAAGAAACTTTTCTGTTTTACAATAAGTTCATGGCTGGCAGTGAGTTAGGTTACCCTGCATTTGCTGAGGAGGTGACCTTCTATGGAAGCAAGGCTGACTGATAGAATCTAAATCGTTGCATCTGAGAGATTCACCTTAAAGAGTCAGCTACATTCACGATGGTCGTCTCGGATGACACTCAATAAATTCTCAACACAGGAAATACCTATTTCCCTCTCACTAATTTTAGTATTTATTGAGAGCTAAAACTTCAAACCATCAAAATGCTTTTCACAATTATCATTCATAATTTGATACTCAGAACTATTAGGGACTGGTTGTGTATATGCTCTACAAAATGCTGGAAAAGAGTAGGAATGTCGTTATGAGATTGAACAAAAGTTTACCTGACACAGTACCCACAGATTTTGGGCCTCAGGGCTCTCAAATATTAAATTTCACAAGCTGAAGTAATTTTTATTAGCAGAAGATCTAAAATTTTTCCTACTATCCTCTGAGAAAATGGAAAAAGGGTGATTTAAATTTTTTTTTTTAATTGTATAAGAATCCTTTGGGAAGATTTGAGATGATATCAGAAATAAGGACTGCTCTTGTAAGCTTTTACAAATTCATATATTAAGGTACTCAAATCAGTTGCATGATTCAGTAGTGCTCTTAACTGTTTTCTATTTCCAGCAGTGGTCTTACTTTCATCTATTAGAAAAATTTACCAACTACTAGCATACTTAAATTTATCATCTGTGTCTTGAGGAAAATAATTGCTGGACTGGTGTAATGTCCTCACATTACTGTGACCTTCTGCTTGTTTTTGTCTCTCCATGGAGTTTTTTTCTCCATGTTTTTTTAACAAAGGAGGTCATTGAATAAAAAGAGAGAGAGAAAGAAACAGAGAAAAAAAGAAGTTTACCAAGTTCTTCATATAACTTCAATTAACTTCAGTAGTCTCAGAATTTTTTAAACTTTGAGTTCCATCCATATGTCTTTCATACATTTTCTGTCTTTTTCTTCCCCATGCAGGCTGACCAATTTCAGCTATATTTGAAAAAGTGATGGAAGTTTTATGAAAATATGTATCTGCAGTGAAAAGGTAGTAGATGTCATACATCATGCAATCAATTTTGACAGTTTCTTTGCCATAAATCAATAGGTATGTAATGTCCATACTACGGACTTGCCATTAGGATGGCTGTTACCTTGGGAGGGTTGTCAAAAAGAAAGTGGATCATTGGGCATAAAGGACAAAAACGAACAACAAAGGAGGCTTATCTGGTATTATTCCTGCTTTTCAAACAACACCTATTTGTTTATTTAACTTGATATTAATATATGAATGGGCTTTTCACCTTGTGCCTGCGATTTTAGGCACTTTAATCTCATAGAGATGAGATCTGAGTATCTGGCTTCTCAAGGCTTGCTGGAAATCGAAATATAAAACTTCAGGCATTAATTTTAAATATTAGTCATTAATCTTGTCTGAAATCAGAGCTTTGTGAATAATTAGTCATGAATAATTTATATAGAAAGATGCAGGGATTTAGAGTTTCTTTTTTGAACTTTCTTTCTCTGGATTTTTCACAGATTTCCTCACTGAATATATTTAATTGTAGACTGTTAACAAGCAGGTAGTTTTTAATTCACAGATAAGTGCGTATTCACCCTGTTACTTAGCAGACATAGAGAGGTTTTCTCTAATAATTATCTGACTTATATCACCATATCATATTTATATTACTTTGTCTAGTATCATCAGACTCTCATCTTACAGTATCATTCAATTACCTAGATAGATGAAACAGTGAACACTTTCAAAAAGACATGTCCGTGTCTATTTATGTGGTTATCAAGAACATTATTTCCATTATTTGCTCAACCCTTATACACATATAAAGTTGCAAATCTAGTTACAGTTATTTCTTTATTTATTTCTTTCTTTGCTGGGATGTTTTTCCTTGAAGTTATATCATCAGCAAAGCTGATTCTATACTATATACTATAAATGTCTTTTGTTTGATAGCAAATAGCTGTTCAATTAATAATTTATATTCTTACCCTGTCAAACAAGTATCATAAGACAGGAGAAGACCACGGCAGGATTCATTGTTTCTGAAATTTTTCAAATGACACTCAAAGAAAAAGTGTTCATGCACACCTAAATATACTTTGATAAATATATTTGAAAGTCGTCATGTTGGCTGAAAATTTATCCAAGAAACAATAACTTTGGTTGTATGGTCTCCTGACAAGTCTCAGAAACAAATCTGGTGTCATATAAATGACATGTATATTTGTTAAAGTAATGCTATTCTTTATTAGGCACACTAAGGTGCTATAAACACCTTTTACACACACAGACACAGACACAGACACAGACACAGACACACACACACATTTACTGTCATTTAAATATTCAATTATAGTCAAAATAAAAAAATACGTACTAGCAAAGGATTGCTGTATTTGAGGTTTTGAAAATTTTTATTATTTCAGTTACTTCTCAGCTGATAAATATTCTAGCTTTCATCATTATTGTTAGCACAGGAAAATGTGCCTTCATAGACATCCAACAAGAAACACAACTGAAATATAATTCTCTATCCCAATGGGACAGTGTACTTTCTCAACTACAGAAAATTCCAGACAAGATTTTGACATATCTGGAATCTATCAGCAAGACAGAAAGCTAAGACATGGGGCTTTGAGCATGAAAACAACAGAAGAGCAGAGGCGTGCTGAGGTGGAATATGCTGGTGAGTGCACAAATTTTGTGTTCCAACAATTTCTTTTATGACACATTATTAGAATAATTAACAAAACTTTTTTTCTTTTACATATTTCACGCTCAACTGCTAAAAAATCTAGGGCACCAGTTGCACATTTGATTTACAGATAGGGCTTATGGAGGGAAAACACCTACTCCACACTTTCATTATGTAAACTATTAGTTCTGTCTAAGTAATGAAGATGGTTTTCCTTCTTGTCTTAGAACTGGATGAACTTAATTTCTAGGGAAGCTATACTTATATAAATAACAAAATTGTAGTACAAGTTTCAGTTACATATAAGCAAATCTACTAATAAAAACCCTAACTCAGAAACAGTCATGGATGCCTCCAGTTTATTTCTACATGTGTTTTTAAATCTACACTTATTTAGAGAAACGGTTAAACACATGCTTAGTCCATTGAAGTTAATGTTTAGCCTTCAGTTTTTTCTCCTAATTTTTTATATAAATAACAGCTACAAGAAAAAAGTGAAAGTTGAAGCAGTTACAGTTTGACTGTGATCAGTAGAACAGTTGCTTCATTGAACCACTTCATTGTTTGTATTCAGTAACACTGACGTAGTTTTAGGCAGTAAAAATCCCTTATTGCTATTTTTTATTGTCTAGCACTGCAGTATCACTGTAAGTTAACTGACTTGGATTCTGGCATATAAAACTTCCAGAGAAATTTTAAATTGGTTCATATTATAAAAGATTTATTGAATTTGATGATGTGCAAATCAAGTAGAATTCGATTAAATCATAATCCCCCGGGAATTGTTTGAATTTCTTGACTAATAAATAGAGGAGCATTATTTCACTAGTGAGCATTTATATATAAATATTTTATATAAAGTTTTTTTTAAATTAACATGCCTGGAATATTAGGGGAAATCCATTTAAAAATGCAATATTTGTATTATAGAAAGAATTATTGAGTTTTGTCCTTCCATGTGTGGTTTTGTTTTTTCAGCCTAACCAGTTTTCAATAGTTAATTCTCCTCTTGACAGTGTAGCCTAAAAATAGTTGGCATATACTGCTTACAGTTGTCAGCTCTGAAGAAGAGAAGAGAATAATTACAAATCTGTTGGAATTCTTACACATTCTGCTTGGACCTCTGTGGAATTATTTGTCCACGTGGCTATAGAAAGCAGTAGACATGTGAAATGATTAAGGTGTGCCTATAAAAAAGTTACCAGATTGTCCTGTATATCTTCCAGGGCTTAATTGACACCGGATTTTAAAAAGATACTGAGGAAGCTGAGGGACAGAATATGCCCTTGCTTTACACACTGTTTTTTGGAATGTTAGTCACCAGTGCTGTTTTAAATTGCAGTTGAATTACACAAGGACTAACTGAGAAGTTGCTTAGACTGGTGAAAAAAAAACCAACAACAAAAACTTCTGAATAATACAGAAGCTCAGGAATATAGGAAAAAGCCCCAACCCTATTGCAATAGGAAGAGGATTGATGTGGTCCTAAAATGTCTCAATAGCCTCACTGCTGGGTTCTCAGAAGGCCTGAGAGGATTTTGTGTGAGGCTTAAAATGTAGTATTGGCAAAGAAGTGTAAACCTATTCCTAATGCCAAATAAAAGCATCAAAAGGGAATAGAACATGATAAAATCCTCAAGATAAAAGCAGTAGGAAGACAGCTAGTCAACAGCTGTGAAAACAGAATTAAAACTTGCATAAATTGGAAATGGTATTCCCCAAACCAAAGCTGAAACCAAATAATAGAGTATGTATAATCTCAACACAGGATTCAAACTGGGTCAACAGGATATCGTGACTAATTTTGTGGATGACTGCCAACATGCTCAGGCAATTGCAGCCTATTGACCAATGTCAAACAGTTCAAGTTTGCTTTCCCCACAGATTTGAATTTTCAAATAAATATGTCTTAGAGCAAATGAGCCAGTAACTACTGAACAGCATAGTGCTGAGTGTTAGGTTTGAAGCTTAAGTCAAATCGCATTTAACCATATTTCAATATGGTATGTGGATGATAAGAGTAAGGATTTCAAACATACATGGGATTTGGAAGAATGAAGGGAGGACAAGTTCTCCACAGTATCAGGACACATCAAAGAAAAATTTTAAAGATACAACTATACTATACAGATATATTTTAAAGATACAAACTATACTATAAAGATAATACCCATTCCAGTTTTCAAAATACATTTTTATTGCTTTGAATGATCTAATTAAAACAGATTATCTGCAGAAAAAAAATGTTTTCTCTAGTTGTTCTGTTCTTCTCAATAACTTATTTTTTTAATTTGCATCTAGTTTAAGCCTTTTTTTCCATTTATGTACTTTTCACAGATGTTTATCTTCCTTCAGCTATCACTTTACCTTTTTGTCTCCATAGAGATGAAATTCCAGGTATGAATATTATGCTGAATTTTTATCTTCCAGTTGCAGACCAGATCTTTTCTAAGTGTCTTCTGTACCAAAAATTCTGCGAAACAGAGTCTGGATCTTAACTAGTAAATAAAACAGGGACAAGGCATGGACTCAGACACTGGCTCAAGATTGGAATATTAACAGAGGGGCAGGCACTAGCCTCTTCTCTCTGGTGTCCAGGGAGAGTACATGAGGGTATAGCATGAAGCTGTAGAGTGGGGCTAGGATCTCACAGTTTTGGAGTCAGCGATTTAGACAGAAATAGTCATCAAGAAAGCCACAGACATGCTTCTGATCAAAACCTGCAGTCAAATTCAGAGCTATTAGTATGTCAGCTGCTATAGATTTTGGGCTTCCCTTATCACTCTGATCATTACTTCTATGTTCTTCGTTTCTCTTTTTTGTAACTGTCATTTATTCTCTTTTTCCTTTATAAGAAGGATGTCAAGAGATGCTTCATCTTCCTCCATCTGTGTATTCCTGTGAAATAATTTCTTGTGAAATAATGTCTTATGAAGTTGTCTACCCTATTGTGTAACTGCCTCCTCCTAGCATTTTGTGACTCACAGGTCCCTGTCTATGCTCTTGATCTGCCAAACACCTGTCTAACCTAATATTTCAGTTAGATGTCTTAATCTATATCATTTGTTAATGTACTAGATTACCAACATAAGGTAAATTTCTTATGCTTAAACTCACTTCACCTTCTAGGCATTATCAAATACGCAAAATTCATAGAATCATTATTCTTCCCAAACTACTACTTCTACTGTAATTGTAAAAAAAGGAGAAAGTGATGTCTACAGCATTTTTCTTTTTCTTCCTGAGGTTATTTCTGGTTGTAAGTTCCACTGCTGTATGAGTAATACTTCGCATTTTCTCAAGTTTCTATGTTATTACTATGTGGTTTGCAGAAATTTAGCCTGTGGTTTAAATACTGTAAAAGGAGTATCCAGTCTTGCATGCATTATCCAAGGATGATCTCACCTGAATATTAAATAAGAAAACATACATCTTCAAGTTGGAGTGCTTTTGAGGTTGGAGAAATGTTTGTCTAAACTATGGTTATCATATTGGGAAAGAATTAATTAACTGAGTTTATAGAATAAATACTTGACAATTATCAATGCTTCTTGATGAGTTCACTCATCATGAGTCATGAATCATGCTTACAGTTCATATGATATTACAGTTTATATCTGTCCCCTGCTCATAACTGTAAAAGAAAAAAAGGTCAATTAATTTAAGAAGGTTTCTTTCTTACAAGATATGTAACACAGAATCACAGAATCATTAGGGTTGGAAAATACCTCCAAGGTCAAGGAGTCCTACCTTTGACCAAACAATACCCTGTCAGCTAAACCATAGCACTAAGTGCCATGTCCAGTTTCTTCTTGAACACCTCCAGGGATGGTGAATCCACCACTTTCCTGACAAGCTTGTTCCAATGCTTAAAAATCCTTCCCATGAAGAAATTTTTCCTGATGTCCAACCTGAACCTCCCCTCGCGCAGCTTGAGGCTATGTCCACTTGTCCTGTCACAAGCTGCCTGTGAGAAGAGGCTGACTCCCACCTTGCTATAACCTCCTGTTAGGCAGACAGGAGGTAGAGGATGGTGAGCTCTCCCCTGAGCCTCCTTTTCTCCAGGCTAAACACCCACAGCTCCCTCAGTCACTCCTCATGCGATTTACTCTCCAGACCCTTCACCAGCTCCGTTGCCCTTCTCTGGACACATTCCAGCACCTCGATGTCCTTCTTGTAGTGAGGGGCCCAGAACTGGACACAGCACTCAAGGTATGGCCCCACCAGTGCCACGTACAGAGGGACAATCCCTGCCCTGCCCTNGGTCCTGCTGGCCTCACTGTTGCTGATACAGGCCAGGATGCCACTGGCCTTCTTGGCCACCTGGGCACACACTGGCTCATGTTCAGCCCCTGTCAAGCAGCACCCCCAGGTCCTTTTCCACGGGCAGCTCTCCAGCCACGCTGCCCTCAGCCTGTAGTGCTGCCTGGGGTTGTTGTGACCCACGTGCAGGACTTGGCACTTTGCCTTATTGAACCTCATACAATTGGCCTCAGCCCATCAGTCCAGCCTGTCCAGATCCCTCTGCAGAGCCTTCCTACCCTCCAGCAGATCAACACTCGCACCATTTGGTGTCTAAGTTTGTAGTATAATTGAAAAATTAATAGTAATGTATTTCATAAGCAGCCATATTTCATTACCTTTAGAATAAGAAAAATGTAAGAAAGAATGAGTATTTTACAAAATGCTATCAGCAGAAACTAAGGATAAATATTTTGAGTTTCTCACAAATTCCTGGAAACACTTATCTTCAAAATTAGCTATGTGAATCCAGTTTCTTACTCCACTGTCTGGTTTAATGTTGATAAAAATTCCTAGAGATTAAAGGGAAATTATTTCCAAAGGTAATCAATATTAAAAGTTACATCTAGTTGTAAGCAACAGAATAGGATTCTAATATGAGAAATAAGAAATGTGTTTAAAATAAGTCACTAGCCTAAAAGTGTTTGGTTGTATAAAAATAAGTCCAAATTAAAATCTGAATGAATCAAAAAGTTATTGGCATGCAGAAAATATGATTTTTTTTCCTGTAAAGATATTATTTCTATTTCAATAACATCCAGCAATTGGTTAAGAATGTAGCCCTTCCTATCTAGTGAGAGAGTGTGTTCTAACCAGAAAGGACTTGAACCTTTTTCATCCAAATGCTAACACCAGTGTTCTTTGTGAACCATATTATTGTTTTCTCTTATCTTGGATGTTGAACTATCCAAGTTTATCCTCTAAATTGGAAGTAAAATGTCATTTCTTGCTTTTACTAAAGTATAGAAAGGATGAAAACAAGCAATTTCTGACAGTGAGCTAAAGGAATAGTTAAATGTATTTCATAAAATGAAGAAAAATAGAAACAAAGAAAGGGATAATAGTAAGACAGATATCTCTAGTGAACAAGGTTAGTTCTTGTGTGTTAGCATGGTATTTTCCCTTATTTTTAAGTGAGATGGTGATAAGATTAATGAGAAAAAATTATTAATATCTATGTAAATTTATGCATTCATTAATAGGAAAACTAAAGTTCAACTTCATTAATTGTGACTTTCAAATAATCCAATTACTTTGAATTCTCCATCTTCTCCCAAAAAGCCAGTTTTCTGGAGACTATTTATAACTAATGAATTTGGAAGACTGCTAAAATCTTAACATTACTCACAAATTATACAGTGTAATCCCTTGTGATTATTTTCATTGCAAGACAAGCTTAACATGTGATTGAAAATGAGAAGAACCAGTAACAGGAGAGAGAACATCTTGTGCTCCTTAACAATATTTGTGGGAGTGTGTGCTCAGCCTCCCCTCAGCAAACTGGCCAGGATGCCAACAGTTGATAAAGCAGAGCTGAGTGTACCAGGGAGCGTCAACAGAACATCCAGAAGTGTCCAAGCGGGAGTTTGCTCCAGATTGACAACGGTAAGGAAGACGTCCATCAGCCACACTAAACAGCTTAAGACTAAAGGCAGCAGCTTAGAAGAACTTCAAGAGAAATTTGAAAAGTTGTAATAGTGGGGAGAGAGAAGAAAGCAACAGAGAAGCAGTCAAAACCCAGTTTGACGCTGTCAGAAATCACCCCACTGACATTGCAACCTGTACCTTGACCTTACTGAGTCTCCTTCCATCAGATCCCATGGGGATGTGTACCTAGCTTAAGGAATGACTCTTTGGGTGCAACAAGTAGGGATCCACACTTCTGAAGTAAACGTGTGACGTTGAGGTGGGTGCTTTCTCATGAGAATAGGTTTTGCTGTTTTGTAGAGACTGTCACAAGCACATTTAAGCCTAGAACCTACATCTCCAGCAGGAGGGTACAGAAATAGAGAAATCCCCTATCTCAAAAAGGGCAGGGGAGTGCATGTGTGCCTGTGTGAATGTCTTGGAATTTTAATAGAAGGGGGTTTAGAAATGTTTAGGTGTTTTAAATACTGAATATTACATTTTGCCTACCATGAATTCATAGTTCACTGACTTCTGGTTAGTTACATCTTATTAGTAAATCTAACAGCTTCAATTTTGACTATATTTACAACACATGAATAGGGTAGAATTTTCCTGCAGTGTTTCTTTCTAAATGCAATCAATCAAGTAATTAAAAAATTTGAGTAGGCCTTCTGTGACTATGTATGCCCATTCACAGCTACTTGGAATAACTGAAAGGAGAGAATATTTAATTTACCTCTATTTTCAACCAGTTGGATTATTTCTAGTAAATAAAGCCAGTCGGTGTGACTATAGTTTCAGACAGTTCTGTCTGTGGCTTATAATAAGAATTTTGGCTATTAATAACCTAATTTTAAATGGGTGGGGTTGGGTGGGTTGGGGTTTTGTTTTGTTTTGTGGTGTGGCTTTTTGTTTGGTTGGTTGTTTTATTGTGGAAATTTTTGTTTGTTGTTTTATATTCAGCTTGAAGGAATGAAGTTATTCTAAGTCACATAATAATTTTGTATACATACAATCCTTTGCACTTTGACATAAGTGCATTTCATTTTATATACTTGCAAGAAAACTAGAAGATAATTCTGTTATTTAGAACAGCAAAAGGGTCATGGGGATATTGTTGAGATTTTATCTACTTCATTGTCTGGGAAGACTCACAACTTCATTCTCCAGCTGCTGGTGACTAAAATTGAGTACAAATTTTGAAATTCTGAGGCAGGTCTGGCATCTGGGTTTGGGTGCTGGTTTTCCGATTATCATTGTTTTTGTCTGAGTACCTGATGAAGCAATGACAGGGGTTAAAAGTACAGGCCAGGTGAATGTCTTACAATTTCTCTAACAGGTAAATATCATTCTCTAGACAATGGCTATGCAAGTATTTTATTCAAAGTTGAACAGATTAAAGAGGAGGAATAAGGATGACACCTGTTGTCTGGCTTCACTCAGCATTAAGGAGTTTTGCCATCAGATAGTAAATCAAAATCCTACAGAAAGAAAAAAATAATATCCATTTCTGCCACATGCAGAACTTTCTGAACTACTAAATCCAACCTGCAACTTCTGTCAATCTGTCTTTGTCATAGAATCATAAATGGGCATGATTTGTCAGGGACCTTAAACATCAAGTAGTTCCAACTCCTCTGACATGGACAGGGAGACCTTTCAGTACACCAGGTTGCTCACAGCTCCCTCCAACCTGGCCTTGAACACTTTTAATCCACAGCTTTTTGGCCTCTGTAAACTTGTAAATAGCTTGAGTACAAACAAAAATAAAATTGTTCAATTGAAAGAAATGCTACAAAACCCCAAAATCACTTACCTGAAAATATGGATCTCTGCCTTCTCTAAAAGAAGAATAAAATCTTTACAACTACACTTTTTAATTTGCTTGACTTAACTGAGAGTTATGATCACTCAGTAGACTCCATACTCTACATTTCACACGCCTTAACTTATTCACAGAAACAGTAGGGAAACCGCAGAGAGAAAATAGTGTTTATTTATCAAATCCATATATTTACATATTGGTTCTTCTCATTCCTCTGACAGGAATATATGGTCAGTAAGTAGAGAAATCAGTAAATTAGAAAAAAAAGAGAAAAAGAAACAATCTTCTTAAACTTAGCACTGAAAGTAAGCAATGATAGTGAGAACTACACAAAAATGTAATTTTTCCAAGTACAATGAAATAATTACTGTCCTGTCGACACACAGAGATCCATAGTAATTATAAGAATGTGAGAACGAAATAATAACAGTTAAATGGTGAAGAGTATTGATTGCATCAAAATAGATATGCATCCATTAGATCCACTTTTAAGTATAGGAGGTAAAAAGCATTGGTTCAATTTTGGATTAATGAAGATATTTGGAATGCAAATAACCTGGATAAAAAAATCTGTTTTATATCGGTCTGAAAGGGTTATCAGGCATTTTGAAGCAGCAAATACACTAAGTGACCCACACAATTCTGAATATTCTGCAATAATTCTAGACATAATTTAAAGTTATTCCCATTAAGGTCAAAGAAAAAACAACCACATTGAACTTGCTTCTCAGTATCACCACTCATACTTTGTATGTGGAAACTGACTTGCAGCTGTTGTGAGACCAGCACTTTCTTTCCTGTAAATGTGAGGAAGAAGGAACCAATATTTATCTTCCAAACAGATAACACTGGAAAGTGATAAATTCTGTTTCACTACCCTTGTTTGCCTATTTTAGAAATAAGCAAGCAGGGGAAGGAGGGAGTGTGGGAGCAACAGAGAAAGCAAGAGAAGTACAAAGGCTCCCTTTCTTGGCAGCCACAAGCCATTAGAAGAGCTTGGCTGCCCATGTAACCACAGCCTCAGGCAGCTGAATGCATGCCCAGAGCAGAAATGGGGACACAAAGAGATTCCGTTTCTTATGGGATTATCCTGAAGTTGAAGGAAGACTTGTGAATGCTTCAACATTGATGTCTTTTGCCCAGGTTCCTCCAGTGACAAGAAAGCCAAATAAAATCAAGTTTACTCTTTCCGTTCCCTGGTATATGGTTAAAAGTTTTCTTGTTGTAGTTTAATTTATTTGGAGGAAAATCTGCAAAGTTGTGTCTTAAATTTTGATAAAGCAGACACATTTATTCTGAAGTTTAGTTTAAAATGAGCAGCTGAGAATCATATGATGCATCTGGAAGAAAGAGAGGGGAGTTTGATTTTTCAATGAATGTAACTGCTTTGAAATACTATAGTTAGATAAATGCTCTCTAAATAACAGAGCCTCAGATCAATTAAGATTTTGCAGATTTGGATCAGAATTATACAACTGGAGAAGAGAGAGAAGCATGTGCATTTTGCAGCATACTGTTTGGTGCATTAAGCCTTTGCTTATTAAGATGCTGCTGATTTGAGCTGTCTCTTGTAACAGCAGCTTTGTGTGCAATTACAATCAATAAAAAAAGAATCCATCTGATTCTGGTGAATCAGGCCAAGACAGAAGCACTACTCTGTATTTTCCATATGCTAAACATTATTTGAGGAAATTAGTATAAATCTTTTCTCAGCTAGTATCCAAAACAGGATGATGGAAAATATTCAGAGTCCAATGCTTTGCTCTGAGCAAAGGGTCTGTGCCCTGACTTTTGTCCTTCAGTACGTTTTCCCCTCAGATCTACATATGTTTACCATGAAAAAAAGTGATGTGCTAAACTAACTGATGATTACTTCTGTAGTGTTCCTTTCATATCAGTTGTGTAATGGATGTGGTAGATTGTGTGAACCAAAACATTCAATTCTATATTAATGGAAATATAAATATCTGCTCTAGCATACGCTGCTGCACAGAAGGTATTCATACAGACAACATATATGTGTTATATGTAGGATGCTGCTTGCACTTTTTTGCATGTAAATTCTTACTGCAATTATGTTTTTATTTGGAACATTTTCTCAGGAACATTTTTCTCCACAAGTTAGCAGCTGTGCAGTCTCTGTGCTTACAGCATAGTAAGGCAGATGATTATTGCTCCATACTATATTGGGAACATCCATATGCTGCATGAAATGTTCAAGTATGACAGCCAGGTTTAAGACAATATATAAAAAGAATGTTGTGTACCTCTTCCATGGTAGTGCACAATGGTCACCATGCAGGAGGGTGACTGGAAAGATGGCTCCTTCTGTAGACCTAAGAGGGAATAAATTTTAAAGGTCACAGATTGGGAGAAGTTCTCAGGTGAAAGGCAAATGGAAAACATTTGGAATAACTATTAAATCTTTTTGCCCAATGGAACACTGGAATAGATCAATATTATCCAGATGTTATAGCAATACATCTGTTAAACATTTTTTTAAACCACAATAAGGCATCTTTATCCCTAACACACAACATATTAACATATAAAGACAAACACTATTATCGTAATTTAGGAAACCAATTTAAGCCATTATGAAAGTTGTGGGATGTATCTTATACATGATGCTATAAGCTTTTGTGGTTGGTTGTTTTCATGTTTTCTGTTTTTGTGTTGTTCGATGTTTTTTCTTTTTTTTTTTTTAAGTCCTACCCTTGTGAAGATTCTTTTTATTTTGAAATACATCTTTTAGACTTCTAAATATGCCTACACACTTTCCTTCTACAGTAGTATTCCTGGTACATAGCAGCAACAAATTAATATGATTAATGATAGGTGTTTGTCCTCTTAGCACCACCAAGGTCCAGTTTGCGTGTATCCAGAAAGCTGGCAAGGCATTCAGACCTTGTCAACAGAAGATCATGCTGAGGACCTGCTGGAAACCAAATGTTCAGGGGCCTTACAAAATCTAGGTAGAAATATGCCTTGGAAATAAATAATTATCTAAAGCACATTGTGCTGGACTCAAACTTGGATATCTGAAAACCTAAATGCAGTTTAGAAAAGGGTACACACCATATACTGTTAAAATTCTAGAAGCTCATTGCCTATAAAGGAATATTTTATTAGTGTGCCCTGTACACTAAATCTAGAAGGGTTAAAATAAGGATTGAGAATTTTTTCTGGAATTTTTTTCCCTTTTGTATGCTTCATTCCTCTCTGAGGTTTTGAAAACATGCATTTGGATGCTTCACTTATCTCAGAATATGGAGCTTCCATTAAAGGTTTATTGGATTATCCTAACAATAATATTCTCTTTTCGTAGTTACAGAGAAACATATCTAATATTTGGTGAGCTACCATTTGGCAAAAGCCAAAAAAACTGAAGTCAGTGCCCATGTGGTTGGATTAAAGAACTGTGGAATCGACTGAACTCACAGTTGATGTTCAATGAATCCATTTTGATCAAGAAAGTGTAACTGAGACCTTTCATTCCAACTGTACCCCCATGGACAATGTGATTCACATATCACTGTGCTGAGATTTACACTGTTTGTTGAATAATTTGAACTACTTCTGGAGACAGAGTAGTCATATTAAAAGAATACAGAGCTGGAGTTCAGTTCCCAGTTTGGATATCAGCCAATCTGATTTGACCTTGAGATTGTTATATCATACCAAGTACCTATATTCCCTTGCCTTTCTTACCAGTTAAGATGCAAATGAATAGAATCTTGCTATGTGTTTCTACAATTTGTAACATAAACTAGTACAAATCCAGAATAGGGGTGGCAAAAGTTGTTCTTGCTTTTAAAGCCAGTTCACTCCTGTTACGAGCAAACTAAAACGACCATAGCTGGCTGTGGACAGAGATGATGCATACAAAAGTGGGAAAGAGAGGAAACACTGCCACTCTTTCAAATATAAATTCAATAGTTTATTGGTCATTATTTTTGCACTTCTGCTTTTTGGTTTGTTTGTTGAGGGTTTTTTTCCTTTCTCTCTATGCATAACAGAATTTGAGGATTTCTCATTTCATTGTATTGAATAATCTACTTCTGCCTGTGTCTGGAGATTTTTTAACTCACATCTTTCATATTCAAGCATATAAGGCAATATTTTGTTGATACTAAACTTTTGTGTCTCCCTGAATTGGAGAGAGATTGATTTGATGGGTAGAATGTTAGATGGGTGTTGTAGTTTTGCAAGACCTGGTTTTTGGTAGTGGGGGGGACATACAAAATGGCTCCTGTGAGAAGCTGCTAGAAGCCCCACCATCATGTCCTGCAGGGCCAATGTCTGGCTGCCTGCAATGATGGACATGCCTCTAGCCAAATAAAAAGTGGTACCGCCCCTGTGATAACATATTTAAGAAGGAATTCAAAACAATCCTGGTGGTGCAGTTTTAATTCCAGCCAGG